>SKCR01035743.1:0-67302 GCA_019454045.1 Zanthoxylum bungeanum | reverse complement strand
CTTCAAAAGTAAGTTCCGAGTGTTATTTAGAAGATTGCTAATAAGATACGTCGACACAATTATACCTATAGCGATTTGACGTTTATATGTATATCTCTGGGATAATTCGAATACATGTGATGGATGGATTATACGTATGCAATGACCTTATCTTGTATGATTCAGAGAGTTCATCCGTGGTCGTCATAATTTACGGGTGGGTGAATTATGGACACGACATTGGATTTTGTGACATATATGCCTGAATCTAGAGAGTCTCACCAATGAAATATACTCGTAGAGCACTAGGGCAACTGTTATGAATAATACTGGTTATTTATAACTTGTTTAATGGTTAAACGAAAAATACATTCAATCGGGACCTAACGGTCATTTCTGAATTAATGTGTATTTGTATTTAATATTTGATATTATTAAATACACATTAATTAATTGTCAAATTGAGATATTTGACATATATCATTAATATATGTATTTGAGATATTTAATGTAAATATAATACATATTTTTAAGATATTTTTATTTAATTATTTAATTATTTAATTGTTAAATAATTAAGTTAATTGAAAATTAAATATCTTTGCCATGATTAATGTTACGAAATGGCATGATTTGGTTGGTTCACTTGTTGATTCACTTTTTTGATAAAGGTTATCAAATTGAACAAGTAAACCTTAACAAATCAAATTGAAACAAAAATTAAATATTTGATATTTATTTTTTTCACCAATTTCGTCCATAACAAAAAAAAAAGGAATATAAATTGTTTTTGTTTCATTTTTTATTTTTAGAAGACAAGTTACAATATATTTTACTAAGAAAAGTTTGAGAGAAAGTTGAAGAACAAAAGGGAAAAGCTTGGGAAAATATTGATTTTGTAAGTAATTTCTTATTTTCTTCAACATGAAAATTGTTTCTATGTTTCTAAGCTTCAATATGTGTTGCTTAGAATTTTCTCTACTCTTTACTTATTTAAATTAATTGATTGGTTTGGAAAGATGTTGCATGTGTGTATGAACAAAGTATGCTTATAATTAGTTATTAAGCATTCTTTTGATTAATTAGTAATCAAGTTGCCATTTTAGAGTTGCTTAGCCATTCATAAATAACCTAGAATTGTTCTTGAGTTATTTCATGATGGTGAGACTTGATTGGTGTGGTATTGAATTGATTAAAGTGTTGAATTTTATCAATTTACTGTAAATTGTGCAATTGGTGTAATTTGTGAAATTAGGGTTCGAAACCCAATCCAATTTTGGGGCTTTTCATATATGTGATTTAATTTGATGTATATTAAATTTTGGATTGATTGGATTTGATCTTGATGTGTTTTGAACAAAAAAAAGACCAAATTGCAAATCCTGAAATTATAGGGACTTTTCGGCAATTTTAGAAAAATTTGAAATTTTTGTTGCAAATTATATTTGCATGTATTAGACATGTATAAATCAATTTGGGATTGATTTGGAATCACTTAAATATGTATTTGACAATTTAAGGACCAAAATGATCAAAATACAAAGTTTATGGGTCTCATGGTAATTAATGATAAATCTGATTTTTCAGATAAAAATTCAGTTTTTATTTATTGAGTAATTAGAATAAATTGGTTTATTTTAATTGCCCAAGAAAAATATTTATCGGAAATTATTTCGGAGTGAAAATACGCAAAAACGGTGAAAAACGACGTTACCGGATAACAGCTGCCCAAACAATGAACTGGACACTGTTCGGGCAGTTCACGAACTGTCCAAATATTTTTGGTGCTGACCTGGGCAGTCCCCATGTGCATTGGTCGGTCGGTTCAGTCGGAAACGCGTTTTATACTATTTTGCGGAAAAACGTTTTCGTAAAAGTTTCGCGATGTTTCTATATTATTTATGTCGTTATATGATATCGAATAAATATATTTAGATAAAATATGAATGAATTATCAATATTGGATATTGAATAATTTATTCATAAGTTTAAAAATTTTAAATTACGATTTCGCCTGAACCGCGCTCCTTTCGCTGCGCCTCCATGATATATATATATATAATTTCCTACAAAAAGTGAGTGGGTGCAGTCACTCTATATAAATTCATATTTGCGTGTAAAATAATAAAGAAGTGTTTGCTGAAAAAGAAAAGAGATACGCGTTTATTGTAAGAGTTTGAGACAATTTGGGGTTTTACCTGTTTCGTTTAACTCCGGTAAGAGTGGTTTGGCGGTGTGGTTTCCAACGATTTCAAAAATAATAATAATAATAATTTTTTTTTCTCTTTAATCTAATTGCTTCTTTGTTTGTTCATCAATTTTTTAAGAACTTAAATTCCTCATATGGAAATTTTAATGAGTTTTATTAAGTCACGAAAAAAACCCAATGTTTTGATATTTAAATTGCATATTTATTTTTTAATCTCTTATTTTTTTCAATATTTTTTTATTGGGATATTCATCTTTTTGCATAAGACTCATAATATATCTCTTATTAAGTATATTTTTCTTTTTCGGTTTATAAAATTTTATGTTTTTTAATATATAAAATTTTTAATTTAACTTGGGATATGATTGTTAACTGAGTCCGGCCCTAGCAACAATGATACATAAAGTAATGTAGATATGTTAATATGGGTGGCAAAATTATTACACGATATAAATATGATATAAAATTTCATATTCGGCTTAATATAAATTGATGTGATTAATAATTTTATTGTATCATGTCAACTCTTTTATTAATCGTTTTGTATTTGTATTATATCACATCAACATGTTAATCGTTTATAATAAAAATAATATTCATGTATCGTGTCAACTCGATATGAATACCTGCACAACCCATTTATTGATCGTGTTAATATATCATGTCATGTCGATCTGTTTATTAAATGGATCTTGTTTATGTTCAAAAATTTTGACACGATTACTAAATGGTCATATTTGTATTTGCCTAAATTTACCACAATACAATTATAATAAGGTACGAGAACACGAATTTTCATCTCTAAAAACAGCGGAACAGATTAAATAGAGGCAATTACTATGGAAACTAAAAACAATATCCTTTACAGCAAGAATTAGAAATTTTAAAATCATCTTATTAATTGGTTTAAATATTATAAATAATTTAATGTTATAATTATTAATTTTAATTGGTTTAAATATTATACAAATTGTGTAAGTATTTAAAAAAAAATATTATAATCATTATTAATATGTACTAAAAAAACATCTCAGCAATAATCAAAACGGTTCTGTTTGTAGAGTCAACAAGGAGGTGTGGTCCTGAACGCGCTGACCAACACACAATATAAACGTGGCGTGTGCTTAGCACGGCGTCGTTTACAATCTCCCCTTCGTAAGAATACAAAATTAATTAAAAAATAACAAAAACACACACATACATAGCCAAGCGAAGCCAAGCGAAGCCAAGCATCAGCCTTCTCTCAAATTCCACCTAACCCAACTCTCTCTCCTTGATTCTTTCCTTCATCTCTCTCCCTCTCTCTAAAATCTTCTATTATAGCTCCTCTCTCTCCGGTCTCTCATCCTTTAAGGTGTCGTTTTATTTTATTTTCAATTTTTTTGGGGTTTTATTTGTTTTATTTGTTTTTTTATTTTTTTTAATTGTGATTATTGAAATTTCTTCGTTAATTTGCTTCATTTTTGTCTTGACCTTGCTGTTTTTGTTAATTTTTAGCTTACTAACAATTTTGTTTTTCTGGGTTATTGTTGGAATGATCTGTACCTTATTAATAATTCAATTTCATTTTCTGTTACGGTTTGAGATTGTCTCTATAGTTGATTTTGTAATCTAGATCATTATGGGTGTTTGATTTGATGTAGATATAAAAAAATGCTGAGGAATTGTTGAAATTTATCGATACACTTTTGTTTTATTATAATTATGATCCTTTCTAGATGTATTCTTTTGGTATTTTGAATTTTTAGTTTATAGTGTTGATGCTGTAGTGATTTAGGGCGGGGGCAAAATTTTATATTAGGGGTGTTTAAATTTTCTTTTTAATGTAATATTGGTGGGCTAATTTATTTATTTATTTAGAAGAAAAATAAAATAAATTATGGGTTCGGCACCAGGCTTGGACATGGGGGCAACCAACACCTGGTGCCGTCCATTTAGTTGATAATCTTGGGTTTAAGGGCTTTGGATCTGTGTTTGTTTGTAATGATCAAGAAGACCCAAAATGTTCGGCACCAGGCTTGGGCATGGGGACAACCAACACCTGGTGCCGTCCATTTAGTTGATAATCTAGGGTTTAAGGGCTTTGGATCTGTGTTTGTTTGTAATGATCAAGAAGACCCAAAATTTTTGTTTGTCATTTTAGGTCATCAAACTCTTGAAGTTGGAGAATTTATGAATTTTCTGGTGATATTGTGTTTGTTTAATTATGATTCGCGAAATGATAGATGATTGATTTTAATATGAATCTCTGTAATCTAATCTGTACACTTAAGGTGCATTTACTTTGTTTGATTATTAGCATAAATGAAGTTTTCTTAGATACTTGTTAGTGACTCGTTACTTTTTTAGAAAGTTCTTTTGTTTAAACATTGCATAGATTTATGCTATGGTTGTTGATTTACCTTACATTGATAACATGTTTAGATTCTGGTATGCAATTGGCTTTTGCAATTTATGGCCTGAAAAGCTCTGTCGACATTATTGCTTATGCCTTTTCTTATATATGCAGGTGATTTTGCTCTACAATCATAATGGGTTCTTTCTTCAGAGGCCTGAACGAGGATTCAGGAGATTCTCCGCTGAACATTCTTAGGTGTCCATTTTTTAAATGAGCCCACTAATTTCTCATTTGCATCGTCCTTACCCTTCCCAATGCCTGTAATTTATTTATTTTTCCAACCTATTCTTTTAGATCTGATCATTTTTGCTTGCAGTCAGTGTAGTCACATAATCTTATTGAGTCAGACGTAGTTAGTTGTGTAGGTAGATTGCCTTCACTGTTGTTTCTTTCTTGGAGTTAGTTGAACTCCCTGAGACTCGTACCATTTTCTATTTTATTGCTCAGTTGTGTGCAGCCAAAGGTCCAATTTTTGAAGATGTTCCAAACTTTGATATGGCTTTCAAGCTATTCCATGGGCATGATGGAGTAGTCCCACTTTCTGAAAGATCGTTTGTGAGACCTGATATATCTGATCCTGAGGTAAAAGCACCCCAGTTCAATCCTTTAGCTGCTAAAGCAGCAACCATCAGTCTTTCATCCTTTTGGACTTGGAGGACCATTCGGATTTGATTCATTTTCAGACAAGTGGAAGAATCAAAAGGAAAATTCGAAACCCTCCAAAAAAGAGTCTTCTTCAAAGGTAAAACCACATGCATTTTTCAAATTAAACAAACAATATGTTGATCTTTCTTTTCCCGGCATTTCAGATTTTTCTTTTCCCGGTCTTTTGACATGTTTATATGTTGATCTTTCAGGGAGGAAAATCAAACCATGAGGCTATGAGCAATGAGTGGCTGCAAACTGGGAACTGCCCAATTGCTAAGTCATATCGTGCAGTTAGCGGTGTATTGCCACTGGTTGCGAAGGTTTTTCAGCCCCCTCCTGGAATGAAAATTAAGTGCCCACCAGCAGTAGTTGCAGCCAGAGCAGCTATAGCACGAACTGCTTTCGCAAAGAATCTCCGTCCTCAACCCTTGCCTGCAAAAATACTTGTGATTGGGATGTTGGGCATGGCAGCAAATGTTCCTTTAGGTATATGGAGGGAACACACTGAAAAGTTCTCAGTGTCTTGGTTTGCCGCTGTCCATGCAGGTGTTCCATTCATAGCCATGCTGAGGAAGTCTGTGTTGATGCCAAAGTCTGCTATGGCATTTACCATTGCAGCATCTGTATTGGGACAGGTCATTGGATCAAGGGCAGAGCGATACCGTATGAAGGCAGTATCTGAAAAAAGAGTGGCTCTTAAGGAAGAGTCTGTTGGAAGTGCAAGTCAGCTGCAGGTTGCTGTTAATGGTGGGCATTGCGGCAAACATGCAAAATGAGATTCGGTTTCTCTCCTTGTGGCAAAATCCTCTACTGCTACAGATGTATTTTGCTGATCTTGATGTTGTTTCTCCAAGTATATCGATCGATTGATTGTACCTCTGTATCCTACAGACACATTATGCTTTGTGTTCATTCCTTTATTGTAATGGAGACCTGTTTTCAGCTGGTGATGAGAGATGAAATAAAGTCAGTTGCTCTCCTCGAGTTTGTATTTTCCTCTTTAATCTTTGATTTTAGATTTTATGTCTGTTTCCTTTTGTGTAAAAGATAGATAATACTCTCAACACTGAAAGAGTGGTGCATACTGCAGATGAAAAAATGAGAATGATTTGTCTTCAATCAAGGTTCATTTTCATATGTTGTGGAAATTTAAAGTTCAGACTTAGCCAAATAAAAATAACAATTGAAGCGTGCAGATATTGACATGAATATTATGAGGTCAAAGTAGTAAGTAGAAGGAAGAGAGAATGAGGTGAGGTGGATACAACTTCCACTGGAATTTCAACAAAGCCGGCTTACAAAATTTTGACTTATTATTTACAGCTGCTGCTACTTTTACACGTCTTTGAAACTGCATTTGTTGTGGTCTCAACAAACATGTGAGACTGGGTCGTGGATAGAGGTGGATAGGTATGCACCATAGTTCGGTTGCAGTTTTTGCCAAAGCTATATCACAATCGAATCTTAAATTGGCATAACTATACGGTTGGATCGATTTCGGTTTTGGTAAATGTCGAACCACAATCGAATCTTAAACCAGACGAACTGTGTTGTTCGGTTTGATTTAAGGTTTGAAACCATTTTTTTAAATAAATTAAATTAAATTGTTATAAAAATAATAAAAAATAAAAAAGTTATTAAGAGTAAATAAATTAATTTAAATTGTTATAAAAATAATAAAAAATTAAAGATTTACTAAAGAGTAAGACTAAAAGTAGACATTGATAATTTATTTATTGTTTTGAAAAAAAATAGCACTTACATAATATGCCTACGTATTCTCTTGGGGCGTAAAAGAATCAAAGTTCACAATTTCCTAAATAAATTAAATTTAATTATTTTTAATAATTTACCCCATTAAAATTTTATTCATCTTATCCGGGGAAAGCGGTCCGGTTCTTGAGTCTTCAGTTCCAGTTGTGTCCGAATTTTTTGACCAAACACCATTTTGCTTACAAAAAGTACACAATTCTCTTCTATTTTTAGAATACGACTAAATTAAATTAATTGATTTTTTAATAGTTGCAATATGAAAGTTTAAAGATTTCAAACCATCTTGTACACATAAGTTCAAATATGACATGCACATCGAATATTGGAAAATTTACCTTCCAAATTTGATTGGCAAATAGCTTTAAATTCATTAATTGATGCAGTATTAGCCGATTTATTATCAAATCCAATAGCTAAAATTTTTTGCACTAATCCATATTGCTGTAAAATATTACCAATCATTACATAAATATTATGTGCAGTGTGTGCATCATCAAAAAGCCGAAATGCAATAATTCTTTTTTGAAAAAATCATGAATCATCAATTCAACGACATGTCATACTCATGTATGAATGTGACTGTCAATGGTCACTCCATATGTCACTATAAATTGCAACACGACCTTTAAGTTTAAAAAATAATTCTCTTAAATTATTTTGACATTTTGCATACAATTCCATCATTTTTCTTTTACATATCATCCTAATAAGTTTACATACAACATGATTCAAATTTTCATGTATTAAATCATTAAAAGACGTTTTTCCATCAAAAGTAAAAGCTAAATGTTACATGTCAATAAATTTAGTTAGATTATCTTTCCATTGAGATTAATTATATTTAAATAATTTAGTAGAAGAAGACGAACTTGGATCGGAAGAAAAAAATCTTGTCATTTGTGTTTGTATTGTATCAATCTCAAACTCAGCTTCATGAGTACTTCTCATATGACCCGTCATAGTTCCTGTAGGCACTGCATTTTTGCATGTAAGTCCCGATGATGAGTCTCGTATGGAGACACTACCTCTTTGATTGTGAAAGCTGCGGGAAACGAACGTCGGAAGGGAAAAGTCAAGAATTGACACATTGTTGGGTTTAACTCATTGGATTAGCTTCGAGCTCGCTTGTTGGACCTCCGTTTCAAAGCACAACCTTAGCCCAAACTCCCACAAGACACAAACCAAGCCCACACACCAAGCCCACTAAATGGACCAAGCCCACACGCCCAAACAAGACCCAAAGTCACGCCCATAGCCTTCATAATTAACAAAAATCACATTTAACACATGCATAAATCAAGCCAAATTCACTTCCCAAATTAAATAAATCACATGGATCCCTTGCCTAAATAAACCAAATCATATCCTTAACTAAAGAAGAATAAATCAAATTAAATCAAATCACTTCCCTAATTAAAAGATTTCCTTATCACATACTAATTAAAAAAGATATCCCATTAATGCACAAATCGTTCTCCTTCTCAAACAAGGAAAGCCCCCATCCATTTGCCTATAAAAAGAACCTTTAACCAACACATCTAAACCTAGAGCTCATTCACACCTAAATTGACATAACAAAGACTCCCATTGCCGTCCACATACCCCCTGAAAATCACCTCAATTGCCGTGAACAATACTCCCTCACGCAGCCATCACGTCTTCACTCACTCAAGTCTAGCCACACCGACCACTCACGCACAAATTGCACACACAGACCACTCACGCACCTGGCCCTTCACACACCCTTTGACCACAAAGCCTCCACTCACACCTGCCCATCACTGCCTCACGCCACATAGTCTTCACGCACCCTTAAGCCACAACCCACTTAGCTTTAACACCTAATCACACACCCCCTTCATTACCGCATACAGCCCCTGCCTCCTTCATGCAAGTACCCCACTCAATCAGCCACTGCCTCCTTCACGCAAGCATCTCACTTAATTAGTCGCTGCCTTCTTTATGCTTAGCCACTCTGCCTGAACTTACCGCACAATACCCTCCCAATACAGCCCCTCACTGCACACATAAAAGCCCCTGAAATAACCCTGAAACTGCCGCAAAACTTACCCCCTGAAACTACCGCACAAACCATTTAATTTTCTGCCCAAAACTAGACTAAAAATAGTCCAAAAACTGCCCCCAAAACAGTCCAGAATTCCCCCAGAAATCACCAAATAACTCGTAAAACAGTCTCTTAATTACCAAAAAAACAGTGACCATAAAACAGCAGTGAAACGGAGTGAAAACAGCAGCCCAGACAGCGAAACAGTGAGAAAAAACGTTGGATTAGTGAACCAGAAAAGTTGCGGAACATCAACCCTTCCGACGGCCGTGTAACGCGCTTTCGAGAGACGACAAAATATGTTAGACCTGAGGGCACCCTTTTTATTTATTATCTTTCGTTTCTTTTATTTATTTTAATATATTATCGCATGAGAGTCGTTTATTGAGGCATGATGTGAATTCCGGATGAACGGAATGCGTGTTCTCTTTTGTGGTATATCGGATGGAAACCCGGACGTAAATTCCGTAGCCGAATCCGAATGGACAGTAGTGCGGTTTGCACTCGGGATACAATGCCATGTACTACTTAAGAGACACACGTATTTCGTTTCATCCAACTTTGTATTCGAACATGATTTAGTCTAGTATGTTATTTATTTTCTTTTTTAAGCATGATTTAGTTATTTATTTTTAAGCATGAGTATTTATTTGTTTTGCGTTTGGAATTTGCATTAGGTTTATGTTGTTGTTTGCTTTTCGCATTATATAATTGAAATATGTTCATGAGATTGCCGTGTGTTGTCGTGTGTTATGAGGACTTACTTTCCAAGCATGCAAACTTAGACATAAGATTTATCTTTATGAACATGAACTAGATATAGGTTGTTCTTGATCATGTTGCGTAGATTCAGTTAGTTTATTGCACAAATCCCATCATTACAAGTGGCATAAGTAAGAGACCATTCCGAACCCAACGGTTTGAGGTCTTCCCTTGCGAGGGGTGAGTGCGGCCTTAAATCTTTGTCCCGGTTCACACCGGGTGGCTAATCCATGTTATTTCTCCGATTTAGTTCCCCCGCGGGCTATTCCGTACTCCTGACTAGGTCGCGAGCCTAGGACAGCGTCACCGATTTATGTGTCCTACAGTCTGGCGACTCCACTGGGGATAGAGAATTGGTCCAGAAATAATGTCTTGTAGTGATTGTAATTTGTGCTTTAGTTAACTGTGTCTACCGTAGGTTTGAAGGGGTTTAATCAAAGGCACTTTTAAGGCTAGGTAATGGTTTGGTGTCTTCATTCATTCACTACCTTTCTATAAGGAAAAGCTGTGAAGGCACCTAGATAATCATGTACTAGTAGCCTACCGTGATGGACTAATTTGGAGGACTCGTTGTTTATTCCTGTCACCAAGCGATAAGAGCCTAAGGGGCTTGGGTACTTAAGAGAGCCTTGCTCTACCCTCCCTCTGGGGAATCTACAATGGGAAATCCATTTGACAATCAGTCACACACCATAACTCGTTGGCACGTACCTTTAGGTATAAAAAATGTGCGCTCACTTGGTCGTTCGGACCCTTGAGTGGGGAGACCTAGTTGTGGGCAATCCTTCGTCGACGGGAGCTTTTGTCTATACCCCTGTAAACCCGCGTATGAACTATAGTTGTAGAATCAATAGAGACTATTCCTTTATGTTTTGGACCATTGTCATTTGGATTCAGTTGGACTTGTTGTCATGAGGTATGGGCTTGTTGGGCTATTTAAACTGGGATGAGTCTGTGCTTTATGGTAGTCGGGCCAAAAGTTTCTAAAATGCTGATGGGCCAACTAGTGTAAAATTCTTATGAGCTTATATATTACCTGTATTGCACGCATATGCACTGACGCACGATCTTAAAAGACATCATAGATTCCCGTTGGGTTAGGGAAGAAGGGAGATTAATCAAGAGATCGTCAGTAAACATGAGTGAATCAGTCAACGAGGGGTCCCGCATGGATCAGATTGAAGCTAATCTTACCAAAATGACTGAACAACTGCAAGCTCTGACTACTTCCATGTCTAATATGGTTGTACTCCGCACCGCGGGAGGATCTGAAAATGAGAGGTGTGAGGGCCCTCTAAGTGGATTGAATGATGATGCTCCAGTGTTTGATGATGATATGGCTGAATATGCCGCTGGGTGAATAGCCGGGTCTCAGGCTGAAATACAGAAGCTCCGTGATCAGATGGAGTCAGTTACTCGCAAACTAAATGGAAAACATGAGGATTTACTGGATTATGATGCGATGACCTTCGAGGAGCAGCTGCCAGCTCAGTTTAAGATGCCCGATATTGCCAAGTTTAATGGGAATGGGGACCCGAGGGTCCATCTGCGGCAATATGTCTCGGTGATGAGTTCGGTGGGCCTATCACAGTGCCAAGTCCAAAAGATGTTTGGGATGTCACTCGATGGGCACCTGTAGTATGGTATCACAGCCTGGAGAAAAAAAGTTAAGGAAAATTGGAGGGAATTGGCTGATGCTTTCTTAAAACAATATGTTACAGACCTGGAGATCGATTTGTCACTCCGCGATTTGGAGAATATTAAGCAAAAGCTGGAGGAGAGCTTTAAAGACTATGTGGACCGCTGGAGGGGTCAGCTTTTAAAGATGCAGACTCGGCCCTCAGAAAAGGACAAAATCAAAATGATCATCAAGGGCACCAAGCCCTCCATCTATGGCAAGTTGAGGAGGATGACCTCCATGATTGTGGATTTTCGACAGTTGAGGGAGACTGTCATGGATATCGAGGAAGAAGAAACAGAGAACCGGAAATTTTTAGTCTGAACATGAGAACTATTGGAGGGTCATCGGATGCTAAGCCCGTTTCTGCTGAAGTAGCTGCCGTCAGGAATCGGCGTTTTTCTAACTTGGGAAGACATTTGTCCAAAGTGCTTGAGAAGTTGGCAAGACAGGGACTCCTTAAACCCTTAGAAGCTAGACCATTCTCCAATCCCCCACCATCACACTATAACCTAAGCCTTTACTGTCACTACCACCAACAGAAGGGCCATGACACTGAAAACTGTGCTCGCCTCAATCACGAAATCCAGGACCTCATAGACTCCATTAAAATACCCGACCCTGAGATAAAATAGCCCAACACATCCTATAACCCCTACCAAACTATCACTATGTCCCACCTCCTACCTACATGATCAACTCCGGCCTGCCCGAAAGCTTCGTCCTCCAAGATCTCAACCACCCAGCTTCTCTCATGAGGATAAGGAATGACGGTAGTGGAGAACCATAGGCCGAGGAAGAAGGCAATGCTGCGAATGATGAAGATGTTCCTCCTAGTTTATTTGATCTTGCATTTTTAATAAAGACATTGATTTTTTTCAAACCTTTTCTTAATAATAATAAAGACGTTCATTTCGCTTACTTGCTTGAGTCTCTTCCTTTCAACCTGCAGCATGAGTATATTTGACAAAAGCATTCAACCCTGGCACTATGATACTCAATGATGTTTAGAACACGCGGAATCCTCGGAAGAAGCAAGTAGAAAAGACAGGACAACCATTCAGTAGTGGAAAATGGAGTAGTGAGACTGTCAGACTTAGAAGGGAATGAGTTCACCGAGCCGATCAATGTGGACAGGTTGAAGCAGTACTTTGCCTGAGGAAGAGAATACTAAGCAGTCACCAAGAGAATTGGCAGAAGACCTAACCCGACGGGATAGAAAACTCATGCATACATGCATACACGTAACACACTTTGCATTCTTTTTGTGTTTGTTTTGTTTTGTATTCACAGGTTTTCGAAGAAGAAAAAAAGAAAAGTGGCAAAGGCAAGCCAATCAGAAGCAGCAACAGTACAATTTTATCAGTTTCAGGAATGAATCAGCATTAGTTCAGGAATGAATTCCAGGGTTGAGGCCCATGTCAATGTTAGTTTCGGGGATGAATCCCAGGGTTGAGGCCCAGACCAGTATCAGTTTCGGGAAGGAATCCCAGGAGGCGAAGCCCGCATTATCAGCAGTCGAGAGGAAGAATTCCGGTGGAATGAGTGAAAAAAAAAAAAAGAGAAAGAGAAAAAAAAAGAAAGAGAGAAAATAAAGAAAGAGAAATGAAAGAGAGAGAGAAGTCCTCGGTAGTGAAGCATATGTTCGGTGATGACATTATTTGCTGTAGGGAGAAACCCTAGAAACAATAAGTACAAGACGTGCTCTCGTCCGGTACTCTGAATGGATTGATCTCGGCTAGACTCAACGAGCACTTGATTACGGGATCTCAACAGTAGAAGCCTGAGTGGTTGGCAAGATGACTAGTTAAAGAGATGATGGATCAGTGAATGACCATTTGCCTGGATGTCCACCCTGGTATACTTATGATACGATACATGATATGGTTGGAAACAAAAGAAAAGGTCTCTGCAATGAAAAGAAAAGAAAAAAAAATGGACCGCCTATAACCGATAAGCGTGAAGCTACCAATGGGCGAGTATTAGGACCACCATGAGGAGAAATACTACCCTAAAGGGTAGGTGTGTCAAAAGAGAAAAAAAAAACAAAAAAAGAAAGAAAAACAAAAAAAGAAAAAAGAAAAAAGAAAAAAAACAATGAAAAGAAAGAGACAAGAAAAAAAGAAGAAGACCATATCATGTTGAGTATGACGAAGAATACCACATCCAGGTTGGTTAGACCCACCGATCTGATTCTCCGAGACGAAATCATCGAGTTGGCTTACTTAAGGAATAAGCTGTGAAAGAGCCTTGGCACACACACACTAGGAGTCTAGTTCGGATCACATATTAAGACGATCGGAGTTGAGTGTATCAAATACTTTGAAGGTTCTCTGGTTTTGACACGAAACATTCGTTGAGGACGAAAATATGTTTAGTTATCATGATTATCTCGTGAAAGGCAGTACAGTATATCATCAGTATCAGTTTAGGGGGCGATGCCCATATCAATTTTAGCATGGGGGCGAGGCCCATATTAGTATCAGTCTGGGGGCGAGGCCCATATCAGTATCAGTTTAGGGGGCGAGGCTCATATCAGTATCAGTTTGGGGGCGAAGCCCATATCAGCATCAGCATGGGGGCGAGGCCCATATCAGTATCAGTCAAGGGGCGAGGCCCATATCAGTATCAGTTTGGGGCGAGGCCTATATCAGTATCAGTTTTGGGCGAGGCCCATATCAGTATCAGCATGGGGGCGAGGCCCATATCAGTATCAGCATGGGGGAAATGCCCACATCAGCATCAGTCCGGGGTGAGGCCCGTATCAGTATCAGTTCAGGGTCGAGGACCATATCAGTATCAGTTTGAGGGCGAGGCCCATATTTTCAGCGATATTGGGATGCATCCCAGGGTCGAGGTGCCCCCGTTATCGGTTGCAGTTCCGGGATGCGTCCCAGGGTTGAGGGCCCACTACATCATCAGTTGTAGTTCCGGGATGCGTCCCAGGGTCGAGGACCCACTACATCATCAGTTTGAGGGTGATGCCCACATTGTCAGTGGTATTAGGATGCGTTCCAGGGTCGAGGTGCCTCTGTTGACGGTTACAGTTCCGGGATGTGTCCTAGGGTCGAGGACCCACTACATCATCAGTTTGAGGGCGAGGCCCACATTGTCAGCGGTATTGGGATGCGTCCCAGGGTCGAGGTGCCCCCATTTTCGGTTGCAGTTCCGGGATACGTCCCAGGGTCGAAGGCCCACTGCATCATCAGTTGTAGTTCCGGGATGCGTCCCAGGGTCGAGGGCCCACTACATCATCACTTTCAGGATGTGACTCAAGGTCGAGGGCCCACACATTAGTTGCATTTTCGGGATGCGTCCCAGGGTCGAGGGCCCACTGCATCATCAGCACAGCTCACATTCAGTGGTTCAGGAATGAAGCCCAGAGGTCGAGGCACCTCGCCACCATATCAACTCAGTTTGAAGCAACATGCAAGTTAGGTGGCAGCTGGCGAGCCAGGTAAGTAAAAATGCATTGCATAACTTTGATAGGATTGTCAGTGTTACACACTGCACAAGTCCCATCAAAGTGGGGCGATTGTAGGCACTGCATTTTTGCATGTAAGTCCCGATGATGAGTCTCGTATGGAGACATTACCTCTTTGATTGTGAAAGCCGCGGGAAACGAACGTCGGAAGGGAAAAGTCAAGAATTGACACATTGTTGGGTTTAACTCGTTAGATTAGCTTCGGGCTCGCTTGTTGGACCTCTGTTTCAAAGCACAACTGTAGGCATTGCATTTCTGCATGTGAAACCCGATGATGAGTCTCATTTGGAGGCACTACCTTTTAAGTCGCGGAAGTCGCGGGAAACAGACGTCGGAAGGGAAGAGTCAAGAATTGACGTTTTTGTTGGATTTAGTTCACGTGTTTAGCTTCGGGTTCACTTGTTGGACCTCCGTTTTAAAACTTAACCTTGGCCCAAACATGACAAACCAAGCCCATCTCATCCAAGCCCAAGCCCAATCCAAAGAAATAATTAATGTATGTCACAAATTAAAATAATTAAAACATTTAAAACACATGTCACAAATTTTAATTCAAAACCAATAAAATTGAAATGAAATTAAATTGAAATCTTAATTAAATTAAATTCAAAAATTAAATTAAATTAAAAACAATTGAAATTAAATTAAATTCATAAATTAAATAAATTAAATGTTAAATCTAAAAATCACAAACCAATTGAATTAATTAAATTAAATTCACAAATTAAATCCAATTAAATTAATTCCAATTCAAATTAAATAAAACAAATTAAATTTAAATTAAATTAAAACTAATACCAAAATTAAGTAAATCACCTACCAAATTAAATTAAATCAATCACCTAATTTAAATAATTCCCCACCAAAATTAAAGATATTATTTCCCTAAATAAATTAAATAAATCCCTCCCTTTTAATTTAATTTCTTTCCTTTTCAAATCCACACAAAAACACTAAAGAAAATAACCTCTCGGCCCCCCTCATTCTTCAAAAAAGCAGACAAAGAACTCACGCACAAACCCTAGGAACCTGCTCTCTCTCTCTCGACATGCATAAACAATAAACCCCCATTCATCTCACTAAAACGGCCCTCACTTCACACAGACCTTCTCATCTACTCAGCAAACCGTGACACATACTGACCATCACAAACAGCCAGCACAAAGCCACCCTTCTCGGCATCAACCAACCACCACCGTAGATCACTTCTCCCTCAACAGCACCACTCGGCACCTTCAAACGCATGAACCAGTAACCCTAGCAGCCAGCACAAAGCCAAGCCCTCACAACCACTCAGCAGCAACCTACGTGAACCATCGAGCCACAAACTGCTATGACCGAATGAACAAAATGAACCTTAAGCCGCAGTCCACTCCACGTGAGGCAACAAGCCACTGACCAGAAACAAATAAACAACAAGCCAAGCCCATCAAACCCCACGTTAACAGCCCCTTCAGCCACGTTCACAGCCCTTCAACAGCCCTCACGCCTATAAGCCACAAACAGACCTCACGACAACAGCCCCTGACCAAGCCTGCCTCTCACGCAATTTGCCTCCACTAAGCTAATTCACCTGCCGAACACGCCAATCGCCTCAATACCTCACGCCAATCGCCACCTTGCCTTACGCCAATTGCCACCTTGCCTCACGCATCAACACAACACTCACGCAGCTGTGCCCCACAAGTCTCACGCACGCACCATAAAACCACACAGCCCTTCAGTTTATTGCCACCCACAGCCAGCCATTATCCACGTGACAATAACCCTTCACACAGCCAGCGCATCATCAACTCCCCTGACCAACCTCAACAACGCCACCTGCCAACCTCAATCCACGCTTGCCTCTTCATCAAACACTCACAATTCTTCATCAACACTCACGTAAACCCTACTGCCTTCAGCGTAGCCAATTCATCAAATCCACGTTAGAAGCCCTCACCGATTCTCACAGCCCACGCACAACATTGCTCAACGCCACCTGCACCCTTACTTCACGCTTAACCTAACCGATCAAACACATAAACAAACTGCGCCAAATACCCTCACGTTACTGCCCCTGAAACCAACCGACAAAAACACAGCAACACCCCCTGCAAAACACAGCCTAAAACAGTCCCTCAACTACCCCAAAACAGTCCCTAAATTACCCCAAAACAGTCCAGAAAAACTGCATCTTTACCACCTAGAACCGAGACCATAAACAGCAGCGAAACGGAGTGAAAGCAACAACCCGAACAGCGAAACAACGAGGAAAAATGTTGGATTAGTAAACCAGAAAAGTTGCGGAGCAACAACCCTTCCGACAGACGCGTAACGCCCTTTCGTGAGACGACAAAAGAGGTTAGACCTGAGGGCACCTTTTTATTTATCTTCTTCGTTTATTTTATTTATTTTAAAAATATTATTGCATGAGAGTCGTTTGAGGCATGATGTGATTGTTGGATGAGCGAGATATATGTTCCCTTTTGTGGTATATCGGATGGAAACCCGGACATAAATTTCATAGCCGATTCTGAATGGACGGTAGTATGATCTGCACTCGGGATACCATGCTACGTACCACTTAAGATACATATGTCTCGTCTCATCCAAATTTGTATTTGTGCATGTTGTAGTTCGTAGGTTGTTTGTTTATTTTAAGCATGATTTAATTTAGTTAGTTATTTATTTGTTAAAGCATATTTAGGTTGTTCCTTATGCATGTTATTAGTTTACGATGTGTTTGGATAATGATTTATACATGTTGATTTAATGGTTCAATATGCTCGTTGTGTTACATTGTGTGGAGTTATTTGGATGAAAGCATGTTAGATCTAAGTACCTTTGAGCATGATTATTGAGTAGACTTGGTTAGTTCATTGCACAAATTATATCATCACAAGTGACATAAGTAAGGGACCATTCTGAACCCAACGGTTTGAGGTATTCCCTTGCGAGGGGTGAGTGCGGCCTTAAATCTTTGTCCCGTTTCACACCGGGTGGCGACTCCATGTTATTTCGTACTTCCCAACTAGGCCGCGAGCCTAGAAACAGCGTCGCCGATTTCTGTTGTCTACAGTCTGGCGACTCCATTGGGGATAAGAGAGTTGGCCCCGAAATCATGTCTTGTGATGAGTATGATTTGTGCATTAGTTGACCGTTTCTATAGTGGGTTGAGGGAGTTCAATCAAAGGCATTGTCATAAACCCACATGAGAACGATAGTTGTATATCCTATAGAAGTTGCCTCTTTATGCTTTTGATAACCACATGCATACTATATCTCATACATCGCACACATCTCATGCATCTCATGCGTACACGCATCATGTTAACCATTTGTGTCTTAAAAGCCATCATAGATATCTGTTGGGTTGTAGAAAAAAAAAGGGTTTGTCAAGAAGAGTTTAGCAAATGTGAATCAAGAAACAGGAAAGCTTACGGAAAGGATAGAAAGACCATTGGGGGGCCTTCAAAAAAAAGAGAAAAAAAGAGAGAAAAGAAAAAAAGAGAGGGAAAAGAAAAAGAAAAAAAAAAGAGAAAAAAAGAGAGAAAAAGAGAAAAAAAAAGGGAGAGAAAAGAAAAAAAGAAAAAAAGAAAAAAGAAAAAAAAATAAGAGAAAAGAAAAAAATGAGAGAAAGATAAAAGAAAAAATTGTTTGTTTTTAGTCATTGATGGTTAGACATAAGTCCGATGATGAAATTGTTTGCTTTAGGGTGAAACCTTAGAAACGATAAACTCTTGACGTGTTTTTATCTGACAATTTGAGTGATTGATCTACGTTAGACTCGTATGCACTTGATTACGGTTCTTAGCAGTGAAAACCTGAGTAGTTAGCAAAGTGACTAGTTGAAAAAATTGTAGGTCGGTGAATGACCGTTTGCTTAGATGTCTATCTTGATTTGCTTATGTTATGATGTGTGGTATGGTTGAAAATGAAAGAAAAGTCTCTAAAAAAAAATGAACCACCTATAACCGATAAGCGTGAAGCTACCCATGAGCAAGTATTAGGACCACCATGAGGAGAAATGCTACCTTAAAGGGTAGGTGTGTTGAAAAAAAAAGAGAGAAAAAAAAAAGAGAAAAAAAAAAGAAAAGAGAGAAAAAAAATGAAATTCAAAATGAAAAGAAAAAATGAGCGACAAAAGAAAAGAGAAAGAAAACCATACCACATTGAGCACAGAAAAGCAAATGCAGGCATAATTGAGACATCTAGGTTGGTTTGACCCATTGATCCCGATTTTTGAAACGAAATCATTGAGTTAGCTTACCTAGGGATGAATCCGCAAAGGAACCTTTGCACACACACACTTTGAGTCTGGCTTTGATCATTTATTCAAAGACTTGGATTTGAGTTGCGTTGAATGTTTTGAAGGTTCTCTGATTTCAATACTGAGCATTCTTTGAGGGCAATAATATGTGTAACTATTGGGACTATTTCGTAGCATGTGATATAATATGATGATATGGAAGGCCCCACCATGTGGTTCATCTTGACTAAATGCAAACAGCGGAGAACAGAAAGCTAAATCAAGACTGGGAGCGACCAGTTTACCACCTTGTGAATTCGGGACATAACAAGAAATTGAGCCATGAGACCAGAGAGAATACTGTGCAATCACCTGGAGAACTGGCGGAAGACCTAACCCAACGGAATAGGAAATTCATTCATGCATGCATGCACGCATACACGTAACATATTTTGCATTCTTTTTTGTGTTTGTTTTGCTTTGTATTCACAGGTTTCAAAGAAAAAAAAGAGAAAGTGGCAAAGACAAGCCAACCAGAATCAGCAACATATGAGTAGTAGTTTTGGGGATGAGTCCCAGGGTTGAGGCCTATATCAGTTTCAGTCTTGGGGATGAGTCCCAAGGGCGAGGCCCATATCAGTATCAGTTTGGGGCGAGGCCCACATCACTCTGGGGGTGAGGCCCACATCGTTATCAGAATCAGTCTTGTCGGGTATGGCACTCTGGGGGCGAGAGGCCCACATCATTATCAATATCAGTGTTGCCAGGTATGACACTCTGGGGGCGAGGCCCACATTAGTTTAGTAGCAGGCTTGCCGAGTATGGCATTCTGAGGGCGAGGCCCACATTGGTTCAGTATTAGTTATGTCGGGTATGGCATTCTGGGGGCGAGGCCCATATTGGTTCAGTATTAGTTCTGCTGGGTATGGCATTATGGGGGCGAGGCCCACATTGGTTCAGTATCAGTTATGCCAGGTACGACACTCCGGGTATGGAGATATCAGATCAGTTCTGTTAGGTATGGTAATCCGAGAATGGATCAGAGTTCGAGAATGAACAAGCCAGGAATGGTAATCCGAGAATGGATCAGAGTTCGAGAATGAACAAGCCGAGAATGGCAATCCGAGAATGGAAACACAGTTCGGGAATGAACAAGCCGGGAATGGCACTCCGAGAATGGAAACACAGTTCGGGAATGAACAAGTCGGGAATGACACTCCGAGAATGGAAGCACATTTTGGGAATGAACAAGCCGGGCAGTCTTGCCAGGTATGACACTCTGCGTATGGAGACATCAATATCAGTTTTACTAGGTATGGCACTCCGGGTATGGAGACACCAGCATCAGTTTCAGGGATGAGTCCCAGGGCCGAGGCCTACATCATCATCAGTATCGGTTGCGGAGATGAGTCCCGGGGGCGAGGCCCACATCAGCACCAATATCAGTTTTAGGGGATGAGTCCCAGGGTCGAGGCCTATGTCAGTATCAGTATCTGTTTTAGGGGATGAGTCATGGGGGCGAGGCCCACATCAGCATCAGTATCAGTTTCGGGGATGAGTCCCAGGGTTGAGGCCCACTACATCATCAGTTCGAGGGCGAGGTCCTTATTGTCAGCGGTGTTGGGTCGAGGTGCCCAGGGTCGAGGTGCCCCCGTTGTCGGTTGTAGTTCCGGGTCGAGGTGCCAAAGGTCGAGGTGCCCACTACATCATCAGTTCGAGGGCGAGGTCCCTATTGTCAGCGGTGTTGGGTCGAGGCGCCCAGGGTCGAGGCCCCCGTTGTCGGTTGCAGTTATTGGGATGCGTCTCAGGGTCGTAGACCCACTACATCATATTTTGGGGATGCGTCCCCGGGCCGAGGCCCATTTTGTCAGCGGTATTGGGATGCGTCCCAGGGTCGAGGCCCCCGTTGTCGGTTGCAGTTATTGGGATGCGTCCCAGGGTCGTGGACCCACTGCATCAATTTGGGGATGCATCCCCGGGCAGAGGCCCATTTTGTCAGCGGTATTGGGATGCGTCCCAGGGTCGAGGCCCCCGTTTTCGGTTGCAGTTATCGGGATGCGTCCCAGGGTCGTGGACCCACTGCATCAGTTTGGGGATGCGTCCCCGGGCCGAGGCCCATTTTGCCAGCGGTATTGGGATCCGTCCCAGGGTCGAGTCCCCCGTTGTCGGTTGCAGTTGTTGGGATGCGTCCCAGGGTCGTGGACCCACTGCATCAGTTTGGGGATGCGTCCCCGGGCCGAGGCCCATTTTGGTCAGCGGTATTGGGATGCGTCCCAGGGTCGAGGCCCCCGTTGTCGGTTGCAGTTATTGGGATACGTCCCAGGGTCGTGGACCCACTGCATCAGTTTGGGGATGCGTCCCCGGGCCGAGGCCCATTTGGTCAGCGGTATTAGGATGCGTCCCAGGGTCGAGGCCCCCGTTGTCGGTTGCGGTTATTGGGATGCGTCCTAGGGTCATGGACCCACTGCATCAGTTTGGGGATGCGTCCCCGAGCCGAGGCCCATTTTATCGGTTGCAGTTATTGGATTGCGTTTCAGGGTCGTGGACCCACTGCATCATTTTTGGGGATGTGTCCCCGGGCCGAGGCCCATTTTGTCAGTGGTTTTGGGATGCTTCCCAGGGTCGAGGCCCCCGTTGTCGGTTGTAGTTATTGAGATGCGTCCCAGGATCGAGGTCCACTGCATCATCAGCTCGGCGGAGCAGCAGGCAAGTCAGGTGGCAGCTGGCGAGCCAGGTAAGTGAAAATGCATTGCATAACTTTGATAGGATTGTTCAAAGTCACACACTGCACAAGTCCCATCAAAGTGGGGGCGACTGTAGGCATTGCATTTCTGCATGTGAAACCCGATGATGAATCTCATTTGGAGGCACTACCTTTTAAGTCGCGGAAGTCGCGGGAAACGGACGTCGGAAGGGAAGAGTCAAGAATTGACGTTTTTGTTGGATTTAGTTCACGTGTTTAGCTTCGGGTTCACTTGTTGGACCTCCGTTTTAAAACTTAACCTTGGCCCAAACATGACAAACCAAGCCCATCTCATCCAAGCCCAATCCAAAGAAATAATTAATGTATGTCACAAATTAAAATAATTAAAACATTTAAAACACATGTCACAAATTTTAATTCAAAACCAATTAAATTGAAATGAAATTAAATTGAAATCTTAATTAAATTAAATTCAAAAATTAAATTAAATTAAAAACAATTGAAATTAAATTAAATTAAAACTAATACCAAAATTAAGTAAATCACCTAACAAATTAAATTAAATCAATCACCTAATTTAAATAATTCCCCACCAAAATTAAAGATATTCTTTCCCTAAATAAATTAAATAAATCCCTCCCTTTTAATTTAATTTCTTTCCTTTTCAAATCCACACAAAAACACTAAAGAAAATAACCTCTCGGCCCCCCTCATTCTTCAACAAAGCAGACAAAGAACTCACGCACAAACCCTAGGAACCTGCTCTCTCTCTCTCGGCATGCATAAACAATAAACCCCCATTCATCTCACTAAAACGGCCCTCACTTCACACAGACCTTCTCATCTACTCAGCAAACCGTGACACATACTGACCATCACAAACAGCCAGCACAAAGCCACCCTTCTCGGCATCAACCAACCACCACCGTAGATCACTTCTCCCTCAACAGCACCACTCGGCACCTTCAAATGCATGAACCAGTAACCCTAGCAGCCAGCACAAAGCCAAGCCCTCACAACCACTCGGCAGCAACCTACGTGAACCATCGAGCCACAAACTGCTATGACCGAATGAACAAAATGAACCTTAAGCCGCAGTCCACTCCACGTGAGGCAACAAGCCACTGACCAGAAACAAACAAACAACAAGCCAAGCCCATCAAACCCCACGTCATTACAAGAATTAGACCATTTAGCGTCGAATTATTTCAACACCATACGTCACGGTTTCGACGCAAAATACATTTAGGGTCGAAAAAATTAGACGCAAAAAATGGACGCTGAAATGTCGACGAGAATCACTTTTAGCGTCGAAGTAATTAAATGCGACGCTAAAAAGCTTTATTCCGCGTCCAATTTATTTCGACGCTAAAGTACATATTTCGACGTTATTGGTTATATTTGGCGACAAAATATTTCGACGCAAAAATCCAAACTTTTAGCGTCGAAATGTGTCGACGCTAAAGTATATTAAAAAAGTATTATATGTAAGCTTACAGCGGCCATTTTTGGTTACTATTAGCGTCGAAATAATCGACGCCAAAAGTTGGACTTTTTGCGTCGAAACTTTCGATGCTAAAGTATATTAAAAAAGTATTATATGTAAGCTTACAGCGGCCATTTTTTGTTACTATTAGTGTCGAAATATTCGACGCCAAAAGTCCAACTTTTGGCGTCGATTATTTCGTCGCTAATAGTTCAAAAATTTATTTTTTAAAAAATTATTAATTTACTTCTTTTTTGGTCAAAAATATTTAATTTTGTTGAACGGATCAATTCCACTGAGCTCACGTTCGTATGGCGTTCTTTAACTTGTTCGAACGGATCAATTCCAGTGAGCTCACGTTCGTATGGCGTTTTTTAACGCGTTCGAACGATCAATTCCAGTGAGCTCACGTTCGTATGGCGTTCTTTAACGCGTTCGAACGGATCAATTCCAGTGAGCTCACGTTCGTATGGTGTTCTTTAACGCGTTCGAACAGATCAATTCCAGTGAGCTCACGTTCGTATGGCGTTCTTTAACGCATTCGAACGTCTAAGGCAAAAAGTGGGCGTTCGAATTGCGTTTGAATACGCGTTCGAACGTCCTACGGTCTGCCGAAATCAAACCAAAATATTGGCTTCCCAAGCACCCCAAAACACACCAAAAACACACTCTATCATTTAGCCAGCATCAATATCCTCCTAAACATCTCTATTGACTCCTTATTAGGCACCATTCTTTCTTTATTCAAAATTAACCCACAATCATCACCATCATTCATCAACAATCATCATCATCATCATCAATGATTCCACTCTATGAACAATCATCATCATACAAATTCATCATCATATATCAACAACCATAATATGTCATCATGCAAATTCATCATCATGCAAATTCATCATCAACTTCAACAATCATCATCATCAAAATTCATCAATCTTATTGACAACCATCACCATCATCATCATCATCATCAAATTAAAATAAAAAAGTGAGACTTACCTTAAATTCGTTGCAGTAGATGTCTAGAAGCCGAGAATGCAGAAGAAGAGAGTTAATGGAAGAAATTTGGTCGTTTGAGCCGAGAAGAATAGGTCGCTGGGTTTAGGGATTTAAAAGACATTTAGCGTCGAATTAATTTGATTTTAGCGTCGAATAATTCGACGCCAAAAAATAGGCGGGTTATTAAAAATTTAGGGTTATTTTTCCGGGAAATTTAATTTTATCTGACATTTAGCGTCGACTGTTAGTCGACGCTAATGTATGTCATTTAGCGTCGAAAATTATATTTCGACGCTAGATGTGTACCATTAAAAATAATAAAAACAAATATGTGATAGTTATACTATTAATAATTACGATAATATTTCAACTATATCTAAAGAGTAATTAAAATCAACAACCATACATTATAATCCATAAAATTATTCATCAATCACAAAATACAGTAACTTCATTAATCACTATTGTCGTCGGTTTTTGAGGATTCGTGACTGGAATCGAAGTCATCTTCAGTGTCAAATTGTTCTTCACTTGCTACTTCAACGCTCACTTCAGCATGAGGAATTATCTCAACGTCTGTACTAGCTCGAGTTAATGTGATATTTTCCGGAACGGTGACAGTTGGTCCATGATATATTTGTGCAGTATCTTCAAAGTTGCCGGAGACTTCTTCTGTTTCATCTGATATGTCAACTCTATCTTTCTCTTGCGTGTCCCAGATGGCCCTATGTTGTAACTTTTCTACCACCATCCACCCAATTCCTAACTTGGGATCAGATATGTACATCACTGAACGTGCTTGGGTACAAAAAATGTATGGATCATTCTTGTACCAAAAACGTTGAACATTAATTGACGTTAGATTATTACGAACTTGAATTCTCCTCTTTCTGGCATTTGTGTCAAACCACTTACAGTCGAATAGCACAATATGTCGTCTGGGTCGGTATATCAACTCAATGACCGACTGCATTACGCCGTAGAAGTCAATTAGATCTGAGCTGTGTTCTCCTTGGACTACAATTCCAGAATTTTGAGTCACATGAGTAACATCTCGCTGTTCGGTATGAAATCTAACTCCGTTGACAATGCATCCACTGTATTCATAAGCCTGCTTTTGAGGCCCATAAGCCAAAGAAACCAACGAGGATTGCGAGTCCAATTGACCATTTTGAACTTGGTTGTTAATCTGACAATGAGAGAAATATATGTGTTAATGTAACAAACTGAAATGTTTAATGTTAGGATAAAAATAAATATAAAATATTCTAACTTACAGTTGTCTGAAACCATTTAGGAAATTCTTTTCTGTGTGTTCCATCAACATTGTGGTCACCACGACATTGTAGCATTGTTAGATGTTGCCTACAATAAATTATCACGGTTAATGTATGGAAAAAATACAATAGTTATGCACCAGAAAAACTTACGTTATATACGGTTGAACTTCATCACAATTACTCAATATAAACCAATGCGCACGTTCAACTTCCTGAAGGGATAGTAATTTGACACCTACTGCTCCAAATGGTCTGCAATTTTGACGGAACACTGTGATATCTTGGTTATTTGGCCGACGATTAAAATGAGTTTCAATATTCTGCATGTACATCAAACAAAATGTTATTGCTTCGTTTATTATAACAGCTTCAGCTATTGACCCTTCAGGGCGTGCCTTGTTTTTCACATACTGTTTGTAATCTCCCAAAGCCCTGCAGATATGACAACAAGTTTGCATTAATACTAAAAGTTAAGAATTTTCTTATATAAAACTGTATATATATATATATATATATATAGTACCTCTCAATGGGATACATCCATCTGTAATGGACAGGACCTCCCTTTCTAGCTTCAGCCGGTAAATGCACAGCCAAATATACCATGACATCAAAAAAAGCGGGTGGCAAAATTCGCTCCAGCTTGCATAGGATTATCACGATTCCTCGCTCAAGGTCGTCAATAACAGATGTGTTTAATGTCCTCTGACATAATTGTTTAAAGAAGCCACATAGATCAAGTACGACGTCGCATACATTCGGGGGGAGATAAGGTCGAATGCCAATAGGAAGGAGAATCTCGAGAAGCACATGACAATCGTGACTCTTTAATCCCGTTATTGTATCATCTCTGACCCAACGCTCAATATTCGATGCATAATTATCAGGGAATTTAACCATTTTCAGCCAATCACAGAATGATTTTCTCTCCGATTGATTGAGCACATAACTAGCAGGAGGCTTAATAAGACCTCGAGAGGTGACTTGTAAATGCAATTCACTGCGAATTCTAAGATCTTGTAGGTCCAATCTAGCATTTACAGTGTCTTTTGTCTTACCCGGAATATTGAATAGTGTACCCACTAAACTCTCACAAATGTTTTTTCTATATGCATTACATCCAAATTATGTCGCAAACTCAGAGTCCCCCAATATTCTAACTCAAAGAAAATACTCTTTCCTTTCCAATTCAACTCTTCAGGTAAGCGTTTTCGATTTTTATCTCTATTATTAGGATGTTTACCTGGTGTGCTGTCTCTGAGATGTTGATGTTGGCAAAGTATGTCGAATCCAGATAATGGACTGGGCATACTCTGAGGTTCATGTTGACCGTTAAATAATTGACTCCTCCGCCAAGGATGACTCAACTCAAGAAATCTCCTGTGCCCTGTGTATCCGATTTTATTCCGTAATCGTTGCGAATGTGTTTGACCCGCACAAACTGGACATGCCATGTATCCCTTAGTGCTCCATCCAGATAATGAACAATAAGCTGGAAAATCATTAATGGTCCATAATAATGCGGCATGCATCTGAAAATACTGCTCTGAAGCTGCATCATAGGTATGCACACCCACATTCCATAATGTTTGTAACTCCTCGATCAATGGTCTCAAGTAAATATTTATATATTTACCAGGTGAACGTGGACCAGGGATAAGCAATGACATAAACATGAACGGATCCTTCATACATTTCCATGGAGGTAAGTTATATGGAATGACAATAACGGGCCAGATGCTATAAGAGTTGTACATATTCCCAAATGGGTTAAAACCATCAGAGGCAAGACCTAACCTGACATTACGGGGGTCCTCAGCGAAACGGGGGTACATGTCATCAAATTCCTTCCATTCGGTTCCATCCGCATGATGTCTAAGTATGCCCTCCGCACCGATCCTCTTTTCATGATGCCACATCATATCAGTCGCTGTGTGTCGTGACATGAACAATCTCTGCAGCCTGGGCGTTAAAGGGAAATATCGCAATATCTTTTGAGGCACTTTTTCCCATACCACGGACTTTGTATCGACTTTCACCACATATCGGACAATTTTCAAGTTATTCATACTCGGCACGAAATAATACACAATCAAACTTACAAGCATGAATGGATTCATACCCCATTCCCAGATCACGCAACATTTTCTTTGCCTCGTAGTACGACTTAGGCAATTCGCTTCCAACCGGTAACATTTGGGCCAGTAACTCTAACATCATATCGATACTTTTGTTGGTCATTCTGTTGATCACTTTAATATGTAATAATTTCACAACGAAATTCAAGATCGACATTCCAACACCTTCAAATGGAATTTTTTTTGCCTCATCAAGTAGTTCACTAAATAAATTTTGATCATTTCCACTTAACACTGGCATGTCACCACTAACACTATGACCAAGTTGTGGACCTTGTAAGTCATGCAAAATATCGGTGATCTCATCGTTTGCAGGTTGATTGTAACTACTGCTCCCTTCGCCTGAATCAAAAAACCGTGACTGAGAATTATACTGCTCACCGTGATAAATCCACGTACGGTAAGTTGGTGATATTCCTGGCATGTATAAATGATTATGAACTTCATCTAACCGCTTCCTTTTCCTATTCAAACAATTTACACATGGACAACGAACACGACCTTCAGCATCAATGTGTTGCTTTGCGACTTCCATAAACTCATACACTCCATTACGATATTCAACACTCAATCTATCCAGAGAGTTCATCCAATTTCTATCCATTTCAGCAGAATACCTAAATATAATAATATAATTATTAGATATCATATTACAATAATCAACATTACTAATTCATTAATACTTTATTTAAGCATATATATATATATATATATATATATATTTGGTTGATAAATTAATTAAATAGTTTACAGAAAAATTCTATTTTGTTAATTAATATACTTACTCTACATATATGAATCATAAATCACTAACAAACAACATATAAACAACATCTATAATCATAAAATTGAAAATAATAAAGAAATATGAAAGAAGATTTACCTTTTCGGAAATTGATTACAATATTATTGAATATTTTTAGGAGAGTTGTGAGGCTGTAAAGGAGAAATTCTCATATTTCAGAGGATGAAAATGAAGAGAATGAGAGAAAAAATAGAGGGGGAGAAGGGTTGGTGACATTCTGTATTTTAATCTATCTTTAGCGTCGAATCTGACAATTCGACGCTAATTGTTGTAGTTTTTAGTGTCGCAATAAATATTTCGAAGCTAAATGTCTGGTTTTTGGCGTCGATTTAAATTTAGACGCTAAAGATTCAAGATTGTCGGTAGAAACTTCATAAGCCTTTAGCGACGATAAATAGTCGATGCTAAATGTTAGTTTTCGGCGTCGACACCGAGTTTGGACGCTAAAAGCTTAATATTTGGCACCAAAAATCATTGCAATAATAAAATTATTTAGCGTCGAGTATCATTCGACGCTATAGTAATAATTTTAGCGTCGAAAATGCTTATCGACGCTAAAAAATGAATATTTGGCGTCGAAAATTTTTTCCGTCGCTAAAAATATGACATGTAGCGTCGAAAATGATATTTGACGCTAAAAGTGAGTTTTGGCGTCGAATTTTATTGCGACGCTAAATGTTTGGACGCTAAAAGCCATAATTCTTGTAGTGCGTTAACAGCCCCTTCAGCCACGTTCACAGCCCTTCAACAGCCCTCACGCCTATAAGCCACAAACAGACCTCACGACAACAGTCCCTGACCAAGCCTGCCTCTCACGCAATTTGCCTCCACTCAGCTAATTCACCTGCCGAACACGCCAATCGCCTCAATACCTCACGCCAATTGCCACCTTGCCTCACGCATCAACACAGCACTCACGCAGCTGTGCCCCACAAGTCTCACGCACGCACCATAAAACCACACAGCCCTTCAGTTTATTGCCACCCATAGCCAGCCATTATCCACGTGACAATAACCCTTCACACACCCAGCGCATCATCAACTCCCCTGACCAACCTCAACAACGCCACCTGCCAACCTCAATCCACGCTTGCCTCTTCATCAAACACTCACAATTCTTCATCAACACTCACGTAAACCCTACTGCCTTCAGCGTAGCCATTCATCAAATCCATGTTAGAAGCCCTCACCGATTCTCACAGCCCACGCACAACATTGCTCAACGCCACCTGGACCCTTACTTCACGCTTAACCTAACCGATCAAACACATAAACAAACTGTGCCAAATACCCTCACGTTACTGCCCCTGAAACCAACCGAAAAAAACACAGCAACACCCCCTGCAAAACACAGCCTAAAACAGTCCCTCAACTACCCCAAAATAGTCCCTAAATTACCCCAAAACAGTCCAGAAAAACTGCATCTTTACCACCTAGAACCGAGACCATAAACAGCAGCGAAACGGAGTGAAAGCAACAACCCGAACAGCGAAACAGCGAGGAAAAATGTTGGATTAGTGAACCAGAAAAGTTGCGGAGCAACAACCCTTCCGACAGACGCGTAACGCCCTTTCGTGAGACGACAAAAGAGGTTAGACCTGAGGGCACCTTTTTATTTATCTTCTTTCGTTTATTTTATTTATTTTAAAAATATTATTGCATGAGAGTTGTTTGAGGCATGATGTGATTGTTGGATGAGCGAGATATATGTTCCCTTTTGTGGTATATCGGATGGAAACCCGGACATAAATTTCATAGCCGATTCCGAATGGACGGTAGTATGATCTGCACTCGGGATACAATGCCACGTACCACTTAAGATACATATGTCTCGTCTCATCCAAATTTGTATTTGATTTAATGGTTCAATATGCTCGTTGTGTTACATTGTGTGGAGTTATTTGGATGAAAGCATGTTAGATCTAAGTACCCTTGAGCATGATTATTGAGTAGACTTGGTTAGTTCATTGCACAAATTATATCATCACAAGTGACATAAGTAAGGGACCATTCTGAACCCAACGGTTTGAGGTATTCCCTTGCGAGGGGTGAGTGCGGCCTTAAATCTTTGTCCCGGTTCACACCGGGTGGCGACTCCATGTTATTTCGTACTTCCCAACTAGGCCGCGAGCCTAGAAATAGCGTCACCGATTTCTGTTGTCTACAAAAACCTTAGCCCAAACTCCCACAAGACACAAACCAAGCCCACACAGCACTAAGACACACACCAAGCCTATTAAATGGACCGAGCCCACACGCCCAAACAAGACCCAAAGTCACGCCCATAGCCTTCCTAATTAACAAAAATCACATTTAACACATGCATAAATCAAGCCAAATTCACTTCCCAAATTAAATAAATCACATGGATCCCTTGCCTAAATAAACCAAATCATATCCTTAACTACAGAAGAATAAATCAAATTAAATCAAATCAGTTCCCTAATTCAAAGATTTCCTTATCCCATACTAATTAAAAAAGATATCCCATTAATGCACAAATCCTTCTCATTCTCAAACAAGGAAAGCCCCATCCCTTTGCCTATAAAAAGAACCCTTCACCAACACATCTAAACCTAGAGCTCATTCACACATAAGTTGACATAACAAAGACTCCCATTGCTGTCCACATACCCCCTGAAAATCACCTCCATTGCCATGAACAATACTCCCACAGGCAGCCATCACGTCTTCACCCACTCACGCCTAGCCACACCGACCACTCACGCACAAATTGCACACACAGACCACTCACGCACCTGGCCCTTCACACACCCTTTGACCACAAAGCCTCCACTCACACCTGCCCCTCACTGCCTCACACCACATAGTCTTCACGCACCCTAAAGCCACAACCCACTTAGCTTCAACACATAATCACACACCCCCTTCATAGCCGCATACAGCCTCTGCTTCCTTCACATAAGTACCCCACTCAATTAGCCACTGCCTCCTTCATGCAATCATCCCACTCAATTAGCCCCTGCCTTTTTCACGCTTAGCCACTCTGCCTGAAATTACCGTACAATACCCTCCCAATACAGCCCCTCACTGCACGCATAAAAGCCCCTCAAATAACCCTGAAACTGCCGGAAACCTTACCCCCTGAAACTGCCGCACAAACCATTTAATTTTCTGCCCAAAACTACACTAAAAACAGTCCAAAAACTGCCCCCAAAACAGTCCAGAATTCCCCCAGAAATCACCAAATAACCTGCAAAACAGTCCCTTAATTACCAAAAAATAGTGACCAGAAAACAGCAGCAAAACAACAGTGAAACAGAGTGAAAATAGCAGCCCAGACAGCAAAACAGCGAGGAAAAATGTTGGATTAGTGAACCAGAAATGTTACAGAACATCAACCCTTCCGACGGCCGTGTAACACGCTTTCGAGAGACGACAAAAGAGGTTAGACCTGAGGGCACCCTTTTTACTTATTATCTTTCGTTTCTTTTATTTATTTTAGTATATTATCGCATGAGAGTCGTTTATTGAGGCATGATGTGAATTATGGATGAACGGAATGTGTGTTCTCTTTTGTGGTATATCGGATGGAAACCCGGACGTAAATTCCGTAGCCGAATCCGAATGGACGATAGTGCAGTTTGCACTCGGGATACAATGCCATGTACTACTTAAGAGACACACGTATTTCGTTTCATCCAACCTTGTATTCGAACATGATTTAGTCTAGTATGTTATTTATTTTCTTTTTTAAGCATGATTTAGTTATTTATTTTTAAGCATGAGTATTTATTTGTTTTGCATTTGGAATTTGCATTAGGTTTATGTTGTTGTTTGCTTTTCGCATTATATAATTGAAATATGTTCATGAGATTGCCGTGTGTTGTCGTGTGTTATGAGGACTTACTTTCCAAGCATTCAAACTTAGACATAGGATTTATCTTTATGAACATGAACTAGATATAGGTTGTTCTCGAGCATGTTGCGTAGATTCAGTTAGTTTATTGCACAAATCCCATCATTACAAGTGGCATAAGTAAGTGACCATTCCGAACCCAACAGTTTGAGGTCTTCCCTTGCGAGGGGTGAGTGATCTTTGTCCCGGTTCACACCGGGTGGCGACTCCATATTATTTCTCCGGTTTAGTTCCCCCGCGAGCTATTCCGTACTCCGGACTAGGCCGCGAGCCTAGGACAGCGTCGCCGATTTCTGTGTCCTACAGTTCCATACCCACCGGTGTGTTTGTAAATTTTTCTATAATAATTGCAGACATCATTCTTCTCACCAGTGATATCATTCACGACCAGATTGAGATATTTTGTCAAAATTTCAGAACCTTGATTTCTCACTTGAATACGTGAAGTTATTTCGCTGGTGGCATGTTGAGTGATATCCTCAGCCTAAGAAATGTCAGTGTTGTGTGATGAGCTTGCCATTATAATGAAGAGATTGAGATAATAAAAGAATAAATTGATTGAATATATGAGATTTGAGAAATTGAGAGAGTGAGAAAAGAATAAATGATTTTATGGTTTTGGAAAATGAGTTAAATGGTTATTTATAGTGTTTTTTATTTTATTTTTTATGTTGCCTAAAATACCCCCAAAATATAGTTGTTGGGAGGGATAAATTAGACATTTTAAACTTTTATTATTATTAAAAATAATATTAATGTTACGGTTAACGGTTGAAACCGTTACGGTTCAAATCGGGACCGTAACTGTTACGGTTCAAATCGGTTTAATCTTAATCGAATCTAACTCTACTGGTTCAGTTACGGTTATGATTCAGTTGCATATTCAACGGTTCGGTTTACGTTTGATCAACGGTTCAGTTGCGATTCAGTTATGGTTCTGAACAACAACAATGTGCATGTCTAGAGGTGAACAAATGGTGGTCTGAGTGATCTTATGTCGAATCATTCAGGACATGTCAGAACTTAAATTTGGAAAATAGAAGAGTGGATTGGGCCGGGTAGCGTTGATCGGGTTCAAGTCATAAATCAACATATTTTTCCATTTAAAAATAAAAACTTTCGATAGGGTCGAATCGAGTCATATATATGTTTAATGTCAGGTCAAATTAAACTCAATACTTTTTTGTTGAAAAAATCCAACCGGATAAGTTTGATATTTGAAAGGATTATTATTTACTAGATATATAATTTTTAGTAAAATTACAGATCATTACCAAATTTTTCTAACAATGATACTACAATACACATTTTCTGTTTAATATCAACCAAGTTCTTTTCTGCTAAGGACGTTATGAGAATGATGATGTCATAAGGATATTTTTATCAAATCGCTTAATATAGTGGTTCATTGAATATAAAATATAATTTTTAGGTGTTTCAGTGACATTATCATAATTTTTTTTGGTGGTACAGAAATAAACTCTAAGTATAAGTTCACAAATATAATAAATTGTTAACCTTTATAAATGGTTAATGATCAGTTACATCCATATAATTTTTACTTATAATATATTTTATTAACTCCATGGATATCCATCTCACCCATTTTTTCTTACAGTTACATGTTCACCTTCACAATTGGAGCATGTTCACCTTCACAATTGGAGCTCGCGTAGTAACTATTCTTGTTATACTTTATCTCAATAGTTACATAAAACATGAGAAACCTTAGGATTTAGTTTCTTCATCCATTAGTTATGTTATTACGTTCAAAATTCAAATATGTTAGCTATTATTGCAACTTGCATATGTATGCATTAGGTTTTGAAAACAACATGCATACGTGATGAAGGAAGGTTCCATGCAGTGGACTCCAAGCTGCACTGAAAGCAAGAATTAACAGCCACCAAAGCATGCTCCAGCTTGCATGCAAAGCTGGAAAACGTGTCCAAGATGTGTGACAATGTTCACGTGTCTTGGGCACTATAAATTAGAGCCTCTGATTCATTAGTCATCCTCCCAGAATCCCACACGTGAGAGTAATAGAGAGTAAAGTGTGTGAAAGTTTTTTGTAAAGCTTGGATTTGTAAGCTTTGTAATTCTTTGTTTAATGTGATAATAAAGAAGAGTTTTCTCTCAATTCACCTCCATTGTGTATGTTTCATCACAACAAGTGGTATCAGAGCTAAGGTTCCACGGAGGGATCCCGAAACTCAGAAATAGAGCTTCCGTTCGAAAAGTCGGTTCCGACGAAAGTTGTCGAAAATCGATTTTGAGCATACCATCGGATTTTTTACAGCGATACGAGCACAGTGGTATTTTCCGGCGATCGATCGGAGCTCCCAAGACACCGCACGCGCCGGGCAGAGAGCAAGCCACGCTCCTTCACGCGCCTCACGCGCTGACCAAGGTAGAATACGATCCAGTCAGTCGCCACGTGTCGCACAGTCAGCACCCAGTCAGCGCCACGTCAGCCTACCACGCCCAGTCAGCAGCCCAGTCAGCAAGCCACGTCAGTAGACCAATCAGCAGCCATATGTGCATCCAGTCAGCGCCACGTGTCTGCCACGTCAGCAACCAGCCACGTCAGCAAAATCCTGGTAAATTTCAGATAGGTCCCTGAATTTTCTGGAAATTACATTTTAGTCCCTGAAATTTTTCGTAATTGTAATTTGGCCCCTGAACTTTTGGAAATTGCACTTTGACCCATTTAATTTCTGAAATTTGTAATTTGGTCCCTGTGTCGGATTTTGACAAACAAAGTGTCATTTCCACCATTTTCGACCATTTCGGACGCAACGGTGAGGTCCGTTTTTTGAAATTCTGCTTAGAATTTTTATGATGGATGGGGGCAACGGAAAAATGGTTTTGTTAACCAGTACAAACTATTTCACATTGAGAGGAATGATGAAAGACCTTCTGTATGTGAAGGACTATGATGGATCGGTATTTCTGGAGCAGAAACCAAAAGGAATGTCCGATGAGATGTGGGCTAATCTTCACCAAAAAATATGCAGTACTATTCGTCAGTGGATCGACGACAGTATCGTGAACCATGTCAGTGAAGAGACAAATACACGTGTCTTTTGGAGAAAGATGGAGGAGCTTTTCCGAGCAAAGACTGGCAACAACAAGCTGTACTACATCAAGAAGACGATGGTGTTGAAAAACCAGGAAGGTACAGGCGTACAGCTGCGGCGGACCATATCAATGATTTCCTCGGCACCATGAAAGAACTGTCTGGATTGGGCATAAACTTCGGTGATGAGGTAAATGGCTTAATACTTCTTAATACGTTACCAGAATCATGGAAACGTTCAGATCTACGGTGATAAATTCAGCCGCAGATGGGAAAGTTACTATGGAGATGGCGAAAACCAGAATCTTCGAGGAAGAAAAGAGGACTAGAATGCAGGAGTCAGCATCAGCCTCAACCTCAGAAGCTCTAGTGATAGAAAAGAACACCAGAAGGGGGAGGAGTAAAAGCCGAGGCCCAGGGAGATCAGACAAAAACCGAGGTAAATCTAAAACTAGAGATCCTGAGTGTTATCACTGTAAAAAGAAAAGCCATATGAAGATGGATTGCTACAAACTGAAGAACGAGCAGTACAGGAGAGACGGTGACTCTAATCAAGAAAGAGTTGCCACTACCACCGACAAAACCTCCAAAGAATTATGTATTGTGTATGAAGAAGATGTTATGAATCTTACCAGCCACGAGACCAGTTGGGTGATAGATAGTGGAGCCTCCATACACGCCACATCTCGCAGAGACTTCTTTTCATCTTACACACCAGGAGACTATGGTGCTGTAAGGATGGGGAATGACGGCCAGTCCAAAGCCGTCGGTATTGGAGACATCTACCTTGAAACAAACAACGGGACAAGACTAGTGTTGAAGGGAGTCAAGCACATCCCAGACATCCGGTTAAACCTGATCTCAACAGGCAAGCTGGATGATGAAGGTTTCTGTAGCACCTTTAGTGACGACACCTGGAAGCTCACTAAGGGATCAATGGTGGTGGCACGAGGTAAGAATGACTCAACTCTGTATTTAATGCATGCTAAGATTTCAAATAGTAGCATAAATACAGTCAACAGTAATGAGGCAGCCGAGCTATGGCATAAAAATCTCGGTCACATGAGTCAAACGGGGATGGAGATACTACGCATGTGGAATGTTCTTCCCGAATTGAAGAACTCACACTTACGGAAGTGTGAACACTGCATGGCTGGAAAGCAGAACATAGTGTCCTTCCAGAGTTCCCCGCCTCAAAGAAAATCGAAGGTACTTGACCTTATACATTCAGATGTATGTGGTCTGATGCAGACGAGAACACTTGGTGGGTCACTGTATTTTGTGACATTCATTGATGATCATTCAAGGAAGATCTGGGCATACATCTTGAAGAGAAAAGACCAAGTGCTTGGAGTGTTTAAAGAGTTTCACGCCCTGGTGGAGAGAGAAACTGGCGAGAAACTCAAATGCATCAGGACAGATAACGATGGAGAATACAGAGGTCCGTTTGATCAGTACTGCAAGATATAAGGAATCCGACATCAAACAACACCTCCGAAGACACCTCAGCTGAATGGCCTAGCTGAGAGGATGAACAGAACCTTGTGCGAAAGGGTCAGAAGCTTGTTGTCACAAGCCAAGCTGCCGAAGACATTTTAGGGGGAGGCACTGACACAACAGTATATGTTTTGAACATGTCCCTAGCGGTCGCACTGAAAGGTAATGTTCCTAACCAAGCCTGGACAGGTAAAGAAGTGTCATACGAACATTTGCATGTCTTTAGGTGCAAAGCATTTGTACACATCCCAAAGGACGAGAGATCCAAGCTTGATGCAAAGACACGACAATGTGTCTTTATTGGCTATGGTCAGGATGATTTCGGCTACAAACTGTATGATCCTGTGGAAAATAAGATCATCAGGAGTCGAGATGTTGTCTTTTTTGAAGACCAGACCATAGAAGATATCCGGAAGGAGATAAAGACAATGCCCCAACAATACAGAGATGTGAATCCAGAACCTCATACACCGGTGCCAGTACGAGTTGAAGATGAGGTTCCCAGACATGAGGGTACATGTGATGAAGCTCCCAGAGATGATGATCATGATCAACCACCAGTACCAGAAGCTACACCAACAGTTCCACAGAGAATGTCTGACAGAGAGAGGCGACCTTCAACCAAATACTCTACATATGAGTATGTGCTGCTTACTGATGGGGGAGAACCCGAGAGCTACCAGGAGGCTGTGGAATCAGAAGACAAAGAAAAATGGGAGGAAGCCATGCAAGATGAGATTAAATCTTTGCATGATAATCACACTTTCGAGTTGGTGAAATTGCCCAGAGGCAAAAAGGCTTTGAAGAACAAATGGGTGTACAGGGTGAAGCAACATGAGCGCACTTCACAACCCCGATACAAAGCCAGACTAGTCGTCAAGGGATTCAATCAGAGGAAAGACATTGACTTCGATGAAATCTTCTCTCCAGTTGTGAAGATGTCATCCATCAGAGTGGTACTCAGCTTAGCAACAAGCCTCGACCTGGAAGTTGAGCAGATGGATGTCAAGACCGCATTTCTTCACGGAGATCTGGAAGAAGAAATTTACATGGAGCAACCAGAAGGCTTCAGAGTCAGCGGGAAAGATGACTATGTGTGACTCAGGAAAAGCCTATACGGTTTGAAACAGGCACCGAGACAGTGGTACGTTAAGTTCGAGTCAGTTATATGGGTGCAGAGATACAATATGACCACTTCAGACCATTGTGTTTTCGTTGAAAAATTTTCTGACGATGACTTTATCATCTTACTGCTATACGTAGATGATATGTTGATAGTTGGCCGGAATCAATCGAGGATTGATAATTTAAAGCAACAACTGAGTAATTCTTTTGAGATGAAAGACTTGGGACCAGCTAAACAGATTCTTGACATCAGGATCGGTCGTGATCAGAAAGCCATGAGATTATACTTGTCATAGGAGGAGTACATCGAGAAGGTACTTCAGAGATTCCAGATGGACAAGGCTAAAGCGGTTACCACTCCTCTTGCTACCCACTTTAGATTGAGTACACAACAGAGTCCCTCTACTGAGACAGAGAAGGAGGAAATGAAACAGGTTCCATACACCTCAGTAGTGGGAAGTCTCATGTATGACATGGTGTGCACGAGACCAGACTTAGCACATGCAGTTGGATTGGTGAACCAGTTTATGTCAAACCCAGGAAGAGAACACTGGAATGCGATCAAATGGATCATGCGGTATCTTCGAGGCACATCCAAAATGAGGCTATGTTTTGGAAGTAGCGAACCAGTGTTGATGGGCTACACCGATTCAGATATGGCAGGAGATGTGGATACCCGAAAGTCTACTTTGGGGTATCTGATTACTCTCTCAGGAGGAGCTGTGGCATGGCAGTCTAGGTTGCAGAGATGTGTTGCACTTTCTACAACAGAGGCAGAATTCATTGCAGTGACAGAAGCTTGCAAAGAATTACTGTGGATGAAGACATTCGTCCAGGAATTGGGTTTCAAGCAGGGGAAGTACATTTTGTACTGCGATAGCCAGAGTGCTATCTACCATGGTAAAAATTAGACTTTTCACTCGAGATCAAAACATATCGATGTGAGGTATCACTGGATACGGGACGTCCTGAGCTCAAGGTTGTTAGAACTCATGAAGATTCACACCGACAACAACGGTGTCGATATGTTCACCAAGGTTTTACCGAATGAGAAGCTTGAAATCCGTTGTGCCATAGCCGGGATGACAAAACTCTACACATAGTAAAGTGGGGAGATACATAGAACTACAATTGGCTTGATCCCTACTCAGGGTATGTAGGCAGTCATACAGATGCAGCCAGGGGATGATCCTTTGGAGGATCCGGTTTTTGGATGATTAATGGTCGGCTCAGATTTTTGGGGAAATCTTCATCGAAGGGGAGATTTGTTGGAAACAACATGCATACGTGATGAAGGAAGGTTCCATGCAGTGGACTCCAAGATGCACCGAAAGCAAGAATTGACAGCCACCAAATCATGCTCCAGCTTGCATTCAAAGCTGGAAAACGTGTCCAAGACGTGTGACACTGTTCACGCGTCTTGGGCACTATAAATTTGAGCATCTGATTCATTATTCATCCTCCCAGAATATCAAACGTGAGAGTAATAGAGAGTAAAGTGTGTGAGAGTTTTTTGTAAAGCTTGGATTTGTAAGCTTTGTAATTCTTTATTTAGTGTGATAATAAAAAAGAGTTTTCTTTCAATTCACCTCTATTGTGTGTGTTTCATCACAACATTAGGATTCCCGCATACATTATCTTTTGGCAGTGTTTCCTTTTTGTAAGTAATGTTCCCTTTACTTTATAGTGGACACTAAAGGACGCTCCCTTGAGAAAATAGCAATGTCGTAAATACCAATTCTAGAACGGGGAACAAGAGACATTGATTCTAAATTTAGGAGAAACTTAGAAAATGGATTTGAACATTTATATTATTAAAGATCACTAATTTATTAGATGAAGATTTTTTGGAGAGTGATGTTGTATGATTTCGCTTCTTTATTGAAAACTAAATCATGTTGTTATCTCTACAATACCAAGTAATTAGATAATGTCGCTATACCACTTAACTTCAATTTTGGTATGAATGAGCCACTACAATATTAAATAGTATCAATGGAAAATCGCCATTTTTTATATATATTTTTAACTGATTATGATGTGTTAATGAAATACCATAAGGTATATAGCCTAAATAACCCAATAGGGAAGTGAATTAGGAATTAAAAATGATAAGACTAAATAACCTTAATACTCAAATTCAAATTAACATTTTTCAAATTCATTCATTTAACACTTCAATCACCCAACACAATCACAAACGATCTCAATAACATGATATTTAATAGCCTTATCAATTTATTCAATTCAATAAAGCTATCTCAAATATCCAATTTCAACTTAAGTATATAACCAATATGTCAAAATTTGCAATAAGTGTAAATTAAGAAGATAAGAGTTAGAGAGATTGTTTACTCAATTTTCTCGTGATTCAGCAAATCCATCTACGTCCACGCCTCCAAACTATTTCGAGCTAGAGGATTCACTATACATTTGGCTTTTCGGGGGCCAATGAAACCCTTATACATTTCTTCTTTATCGGATTCGAAGATGACATAATCCAATTTTCAAGTGTGGATCAAACCTTTACAATTCTTCTTTACATGATCGAAGATGACGCAAATAATTTTTTTTATTACAAATCAAATAGAGAACAAAGTTCCAACAATCAAAGAAGCTCGTAAATGGGCAAATAATACAAATTTAAGTACTTGGATGACTTGATTATGGATAAGTAAGTTTAAAGCTCTTTGGATGATCAACAAATGAAATATGAAAAAGTTAAAAATGTTTGATAAAAATGGTTCAATTTATAATTGGCCTTGAAAACTAACTATTATGGCTGTTTCTGTCTTACTTCGATTGTCCTATAAGGATATGACGTCAAAACTCAGTTATTGTTATAATCAATAATTTCAAATCCGGGAAGATAGGACATTCAAACTTGTAATTTAGGACATCCGAAGTTACTAGAAATTTGAAAACCTTACTTTTAGTCCTTACTTCAAAATCAAAATATGTATCAACTTAAATCCAAATGTTTTAAAATCAAATATGAATTTTTTTCATCAATACAAAATGTATCTTTGAAGCTAGAAAGGTTTGAAAAGATAAATTTTTTTTTTAAATCAAAACGAAGTTTTAATATTTCTTGACGAAAACATACAACTTTGTAAGTTATGTACATGAAATATGCATTTGAATTCTTAGGTGCTTATCATGCGTAATCTTACTAAACAAGCATTATAAGAAATAAGAGTGATATACCCTAATCTACCCTTCTTCATTCTTGAATATTATTGAGCAACACGCTTGATTTCTTTGATCTTGAAATCCTTTTTTTGCTTGCACTTTATAATTTTCATGTCGGGTGCTTTGCCAAATACTCTTGATATGGTTTATTATCATCAAAATCAATATAAGGCATGACATTTAAAGGCAACAATCTCATCCCTTGTTTATGATGACAAATACGGATATATTTCGTAAATTCAAAACACTCAAAAAGCACACTTATTAGGAAATAATATATGTTTCTCATTTTATTAGAAAACAAACTTATAAAGATAAACAATTTTAAGTATACGAGTTTCAAGCAATCAATCAGATCAAATACATGACAAAATTCTCCTCTTTTGTCAAAAATAAAGAGGGGTGTAATTAAGTATATATAGATATGAAATCTCGATCTTTAGCATGCTCTCTAATCATATAAACATGTTTAAAGTTATACCAATTGAAAACACGTAATTTTACATGCCCCATTCTAACTCAAAGTAAAATTATAATTTGATATCAATTAAAAAGATTTTCAAGTTTGAAAAACAAAATATCAAATATTTGCATCAATTGAGTTGGTATCATTTGATTCAAAGTGTTTATGAAAATAAAGCCATTTACGTACATAAAACACTTCAAATTTTCTCCGTTTGACATCAATTAAAACTGAATCAAATTTAAGCACTAGCTCCCCTCCAATGAAATAAAATAAACATCATCTCATAAATAAAACCATTGAAATGAATATGAGCATATTTTTTAATAGCTCCCTTAGAGCTATATATAAACCAAATCATTTGCATACAAGTTATTCCAATTAAGAACTCATGCAAATAAAGCATGCATTATCATAAAAATAACTCTCTCTAATCTAAGATATAAAAAAAAAAAAACTGGGGATAATCAATTTGTACAAGTTATGTGAAAAATAAACTCATATATGTATGACCAAAATGATATCATCAAAATCATGCATAAGTCACTTATATTATCATATTTGCATATAAATGATAAGATAAGATAAATACTCAAAAGTTATTATTTTTATCATTTTACCGCATAAGTAAGGAACTAATAACCAACTCTTGTTATCAAACTTTTGTCCATACACACAAATAATCAAGAAGTGGTCTTTGGTATCCAAATCATATTAGTATTTTCATGTAAATCAATTTATGATCTCAGTGCTTTTATTTCTTTTTCGAAAATGTCACTTTTATTTTCCAAAATTAAAACTTTTACTTGCTTTTTAAAATCCTCAATTTCATTTATCACGCAAGAAAATTTATATTTATGTGAAGAATTTCTAGATGCAATTTTCTTTAATTCTACATGAAAATCTTGAAAAACATCACATAATTCATCAAAAGTAAATTCTTGATTTAACTAACTTTCCTCATCAGATGAGTCTCCTCCATGAGCCAATTTTCTTTATTCTACATGTAAATCTTGAAATGCATCATATAATTCATCAAAAGTACATTCATGATTTACTTCACTTTTCTTATCTAATGAGTCTCCTCCTGTTGACAAAAGAAAGTCACCCTAGAGCGAAATAGCCCTAGAACGAAGGAGTAAAGGACGAAGGCAAGCAGAACGACGAAGGGAAGAGCGATCGGAGCAATCACCAGATGACACAGCGATTAGAACGACAAAGGACTCAGGACGACCGAAACAGCGATTAGAGCAACAAAAAACTCAGGAAGACCGAAACAGCGATTAGAACGACAAGGGACTCAGGATGACCGAACACATAATGTAGTTGATCCCACGAGTACAGCAGTTAGGAAGTTCCCTCCACGATCAGGCAGTTATGGCGCACAACTCAACGGTTGGAAGCATGACCCAATAGTTGCAAGGAAATTATGAGCTGAAACCGTTCGAGCGGTTTACAAATTCCACTATAAAAGGCTCACTCATGCGAAGATTTAAAGCCCCCGATCAAATGAAGACTAAAACGATCATATTTTTATTTTTCATTTCTTAGTTTCATAATCCTTAGGACTGTAACTTGTGTGCTTGCGCCCCTTGGAGGCTTATTCACTTAATCAAACACCCCTTGCTGGGACTTTGTCTCAGGAAGTTTGAACCTTACACGTTGTTCTTTCTTCAGGCAGAAAATTGCGCAAACACCTCCATAAGCCATGAGTGTAATATCTTCAAATTCATTTGCCTCTTCAATGCTCACTCATCCAATGTAGTAGTTGTATGATGCTTAGGATCATCAAATTCATTCTTGCCTTCATAAACTATCATGAACTATTTCAAACTTGGATATCTATTAAATACATGTCTATCCACTGCATAAAATTTTTGGTTATGGTCCTAGCATTTAAGGTCTTCTTATCCTTCTCTATTTAGCTCAACTCTCTATCGGGCTCATTACATATTACTTCCATATATTCATACTCAATAGATTGTAAAAAATATTCCCATTCTAATTGATGCAAATTTTGTGAAGGAACCCTAAAAATTCACGATCAGTTTGTAATATGCGCCTAAGTATGTCGACTCAGATGGGGTGGAATGCCTTATAACAATGAAATCTCGTCCCAAATTACTTAGTGATACCAGAGAACTCTAAACCCATAGAAAATCTGTTTCACGAAGGCGACAATATTTTATGAAAAAACTCTTGATAAGTTCTAGTACAATCAAGAATAAAAGAGGAAAAACGCTCGCAAGTTTGCTTAAGAAATAAGTTTTAATCAATCAGGAAGTTTTTTGAAAAAATAAATTTTTGCCCTTTTTATAATAATCCTACATAGAATAAGGAACCCCTAATAACTAATCCCAATGACTAAAATAACATGAAGTATGGACTGGCTTAATTATATAAAGTTGAGCCTATTATGATTAATCATAAAAAGGCAAATAAATAAAGTAGAAAAAAATAACATAATCCGTATGCTCATTCGAAAAAAGTGAAATGTCATTTGAACGACATGTGATTCGTTCGAATGAAACGAAAAGTCGCTCAAACGATTTTAGCTTGGAATCATCAAACGGGCCGAATCATCATTCAAACAAGATAGTAGGTTTTCTCTCCATAAACTTGAATGACATGTACTAAGATTGGTTGTTCCTATTTTATGCCTAACTTGTAGGTTGATATCTTGATAGATGATATTGTGCAATTGGCCAAGTAACTTGAATTAGTCATGCCATTACATTCTTGATCTTCTTTTCCATCGTCATCATGATTGATCCATCTAGAAAATGTAATGGATCCTGAATAGTTGGTATAACTTGGGTCTCATCATCTCCCATCTTTGCAAAATGATTCGTGTAACGGCATAAACATTTCATAATAACTATAAAAGAATTTTGGTGGGTACAATGTGAATTTCAAAAGTTTAGCAAAGGAAAGGCACCATATTGAATCATTTAAGAATTAAAAATTGGGCTTAATTTGAACTATTAACCAAGCACAATTACAAGCATGGCCGACCCGCCTAAGTTAATTTCTAGGAAAATATACCTCGTACTAGTTATGTGGAGAATACGCACAAAGCTTATGTTGGGCAAACTAGGTGCATTACTTACTTATTGACATACATGTTTCATAAAATCTTGTACATGAGTGTGAGTGTGTTTTATTGTGTAGAAATAATTTTCTCATTGCGACATAAAATTTACCAAGATAAATTATTATTAAACAAAGTTAAGAAAAGAACATGGAATGCGTGGATGAAATCAAGTTATGAAACAAAAATTTATGTGCTTTTGAAGTAAAACCAAGCCAAGAATGTTACTCATCTGTTTTTCAGAACTATTTGACCCTGTCTCGGTGCTCTATGAAATTTAATAGCCAAAGTCTTTCAAAATTCTTAGTTACTTCTTGCTCTTCGAGCATTCCAAAAAATAAGAAAAACGAACTTGAAGATGGTGGAAACCTCTAGATATAAATGTGATCTTTAAAGCAACCCAAAAAGAATAAAGTCGTAACCTTCAGTTATTGAATTTGATAAATAAAAAAAAATAAAAAAAATAAAAAAAATAAAAAAAAAACCACCAAACTTCAAGGCTGGTCAGTTTTGTGATTTGGGTTTGATAATTTAATTTTCAAATCACAACATATTTTTTTTAAAAAATTTTTTAGTTTCTATCTTTTTTAAACCATTCAATCATTTGTCCTTTATATAGAGCATGATAAGATTCAAATGAAAAGGCACCTTTCCGTTTTATGACTTTTGGTTAAAGTCATACTCTTCCAACAATCTGACATGTCTTTATTTTCACAATTGAAAAATTTCTTACAGCTTACCATTTTCCTCACCTTGGCCGAACACTTAGAGAGAACAAGGGAGAAAAATTTCAGATTTTGAAGCAAGCAAGTAGCAAGAAAGGAGTTTTAGCTTGGAAGGTTCTTTCTAACCCCTAATCAGGATGAAGAGCAATTAGGTAAGGCTTCCGAAACCACTTCAATTTCAGAATTTTCACAAATAAAGGATGAGTATTTATGTGACTTATGGATAGTAGAATGATGATGAATGGTTAAGGAGTTGTTGACAGACGAAAATATCCACCATAGGATGAAATCGCCCTGGGACGAAAGAAAGAACGAAGGAAAGAAGGCCGATGGACCGAAGAGCGACGAAGAGCTTAGGGCGACCGGACCAGCGGTTAGGACGAAAACCTATAATGCGGTTACTTCCACGATCGTAGCAGTTGAACGGTTTTCCCCCCACAACCAAGCAGTTGAGACACGCAGCTCAGCGGTTACAGGCACGATCCTGCAACTGCAGGAAGATACTGGAACCGCCTAAAACGGTTGACAATCGCCACTATAAGAGCCTATCTACACCAAGAGAAAAAGCCCGATCAAATGAAGACTCAAATGAGCATATTTTTATTTTTCATTTCTTAGATTGTAACCTTAGGACTGTAACTTGTGTGCTTGCGCCCCTTGGAGGCTTATTCACTCAATCAAACACCCCTTGCTGGGACTTTGTCTCAGGAGGTCTGAACCTTACACGCTCTTCTTTCTTCACGCATAAAAATTGCGCAAACAGTTTTGGCGACCACAGTGGGAGGATTGGTGTAAAGAGTGGAGATGCCTCCGAAAAGAAACGCTCAAACTGGCTCAACTGCGGAGGAAGGAGGACTGGAGCAAACCAACCAGCCCAACATTCCAGCCATAGTGGGTCAATTCGAGGGTCTGGCAGATGTTAATCGGTACGAATATATGAGAGAGCTCAACCCTAACGCGGTGCGCGCGTTGTTCGGTGAATTCACGCAAGATGTTGTCGAACAGGTTAGGCTTCAAAATGCGCATGTCATAGATAAATTCGTATCAAATACCAATTCGCATTATTAAAACATGGCTAAACATCTAAGCTCGGTGAATGAATTAATGGCCAAATGTGTAAACGGCGGGACGGCGTTGCCGTGGACTACGCCCCTCCCTGCGGCAAGCAGTCAGGAGGCTGGTCCTAGTAATGTTCCTCCACAGGGGACCAACATCCCTACGGTTCTCAGGGGAGGAATAAGTCCTGGAGGCAATGGCCCACAATTATTGCCAAATATACACCAAGGGCCAAATATGGCACAAAATGAAGTGGTGTTGCCTCAGGGTGTTCAGGTTTCTCAGGGGCAGAATCATGATTATGTCCCACTTTTGATAGGACTGCGGCCACCGCCCATAGCTGTGTCATTTAATGGCAATGATATGCTAAGGGAGCAAATGACCGAGATCCTCCAAAACCAATTTGGTCTAGGCATACGGCCAATTCGGCCAAGATATCGGAAGCCGTATCCTGATTGGGTCGATGTGGCCTATCCATGGCCTAGAAACTACAAGATACCAGATTTTTCCCTCTTTACGGGGTCTGGGGAAGTTTCTACCATAGAACACGTAGGGCGATTTACCCTTCAGTGTGGGGAAGTCAATGATTTCCACAAACTGAGGTTATTTCACGGCTCACTGTCAAGGGTAGCTTTCTCCTGGTATGTCAGTCTGCCGGCCAATTCGGTAGAAAGTTGGCAGCAAATGGAGCAACTGTTTCATGCGCAATTTTACAAGGCTGAATCTGAAGTGGCCTTAGTCGATTTGGCAAATCTAAGACAATTGCCAGAAGAGTGGGCCGAAACATTTTTACAACGGTTTAAGGTAGCCTGAGGCCGATGTTACGTGCCTTTGCCCGAAAAAGAATTTGTGAGGATCGCTCAAGGTTGCTTAAATCTCGATCTAAAAAAGAAATTTCAGGATCGTGAGTTTTGGGACCTTCCCCAACTCACCACTAGTGTGGTGCATTATGAGCGATTATTACGAGAAGATGAGCAAATGAAGAATTCGAGCAAGGGGACATATTACAGGAATATCGATTATGAAATGGGCGAAGTAGACACCGAGTCGGCCAATTTATGTTTGGCCGAGTTGGTTAAAGGGAAACCTTACATTTGCAAGACGTGGGCGGAACCCCAAGCGAGTGAAAAGAATGATAAAAAGAGCAGGAACTTCTCATTTGATATTACTAAAGTCGATGTTATATTTGACCAGTTATATAAGGACAAGCAAATTAGCTTGAGCGACCGACACACGTTGCCAACAGCCGAGAAAATCGGTAGTAAAAAATATTGTAAGTGGCACAATGCATGGTCTCATACAACTAGTAATTGCCTTGTTTTTCGTAATGTCTTACAGGATTCCATAGAATCTGGACGAATCACGTTCGAGAAAAAGATGGCAGTGGACAGCGACCCGTTTCTAAAATCGGTGGGGTTGAACATGATCAATCCAGACCTTGCCAAGATGAATCTGCCGAAAGTCAAATTAGTGCTAGACGAAGGACATCATCGTCATCGTCCAAGCGCTCTGGAAAGGATTAAGGCACCTTCAGAGTAAGGAGACCAGCAGAACATTTGTATTCGATGCAAGAACGACATGGAATGGATGAAAGAGTTAGAAGACGCTTGCGAAAGACCTGCAAAGAGAAAGTCATCATCATGGCAGCCCCGGACCTTCACCCCAAGGTTCTATGGGGAGAATTCAAATTTCGTCCAAAATGTAAGGACGTTCAGGCCAAAGATTAATCTGCCCAATGTTTGGTATTCGTACCAAAAGCCACACTCAGGCCAGCGGCCAGACAGGAACTATCCCCCTGTAGATGAAATGACAAGGACGCAGTTGAGGCGACACCAAAGGAATTATGGCCGTTTGATGCGTCGACAAGGTGAAGCAAAGGCCACCACAGGCCGTAGCCCTCGCACCACAGAGAAAACATAAGTAAACAAAAAAAAGGGTGACAACAAAGAAGGAACGGTTAAAAATTACGATGAATGCACTAAATTCGACAGACAGAAGCGGGACGAAACAGACGATGAAGAGCCGCCTATCGTTATTCAGTTCGGCAGTATGCCGCCAGTTGTGGCTAATCATTATCTATTGCCTGGGAAATTCAGGAGAGATAACAATGGGGAAGCCGGAACAAGCGAGGACGTTTATGAGGGTGACAAAACTGAATTTACAACGCTCTCGATCACAGATAGTGAAGCTGAAGATGAGGAGATGACCGATGTAGAAGAAGAAATAGACATCAAGACTGAATCAATGAGAAAGGAAATTTCACAGAATCGGCTTCTCAGAGAATTATATGAAGCCGGAAATCCTGCAATCGGGACATTGGGAGAAGATTTGGGACGATATCCATTCCTCGATTTGTATGGGACGCCTAAGATAAAACAGACCCTCACCAGAGCCGAAAAATGAAGATTGACTGTCAATCATGTCTCCCAGGTTGCACCAGCCACGTTGCCACCTTCCAGATGGGACATGGAAGAGGAATCGCCTCAAGTTAATGATGATGGCGATCAAGCAATGGAAATAGGTCTATCAGGGAGAGTGGTTTTCCCGAAGCCACCAACATAAATGACAAAGCACATGGGGCCGCTGTATGTGAAGGCAAAGGCTAATGGGATACCTGTCACCAAAGTACTAATTGATAACGGGGCGGCCATTAATGCAATACCAGTTAGGATGCTAGGACTTTTGGCAAAGTCCGAAGACGACCTCCTCCCTGCGGAAGTGGTGCTTACCGGCTTTAATGGAGGGGCGACGACAACAAAATGAGTTATTCCATTGGACCTGCAAGTGGGAAGTACTACGAAGACAGTAGTATTTTTTGTCATAGATGGGCCAACCACATACAATATGCTCCTGGGACGAGACTGGATTCACGGCAGCTGATGCATCCATTCATCCTTTCATCAATGCCTGGTTTTCTGGAACCAAAGGGACGAAGTGGAGATAATGCATGCCGACAATAAGCCTTTCGCTGCGAGAGAAAAACTCGACCGAGTACTTCATGTACGAAGGGAACTATGGGCCGACCAGAGTTTTGAATAAAGGGGAAAGCCCGACCATTGTGGCTCAGAATGACGAGCCTTACCCCGCTGGGTTACTGGACGATTTGTTCGCACAGACGAGACCAACCACAGTGGTCTTTGGAGAACCAACACACAGCGGTTCGAATGAAGTATGGCCAGAATAGGGAGCAAGCCTCTCTTGCGGCCTCCAAGGCCAATTTATTGGCCTATGTAATGGAGCGAAGAAGTGAGGACGAAGCACAGGCGCTAAAGTGAGGACGAAGCACAGGCCGCTATTTCGACCTTAAGAGGCAAATTACTGGCACAGCAGACGGAGGACAAAATAAAAGAACCATGTGGAGTGGACTACTTGATGGAAGGAGGAGAATCAAAGGAAGAAGAGTACGCCTTGAATGGACGACGCAAATCTGGGGAATGAGCACGATAGGCACATAACTTACGTCAGTAAGGAATTGGAGCCCCAGGTACGTGAAAAGTTAATTTGTTTGTTGCAAGAATACAAAGATTGTTTTGCATGGGACTACAATGAGATGTATGGCTTAGATAGGACGTTGCGGAGCATAAACTGCCAATCATGCCAAGCCATAGGCCTCATAGGCAGCCTCCCCGGAGGTTTACGCCTAATGTCATGCCTGATATTAAGAAAGAAGTTGAACGACTGTTAGAGGAAAAATTCATTAGGACGACCAGATATGTGGAATGGTTGTCAAATATTATCCCAGTTATGAAAAAGAATGGAAAGATAAGGATCTGTATAGACTTCAGAAATTTAAACCTAGCAACACCAAATGATCAATACCCAATGCCGACAGTAGATTCCCTAGTGGATTCCACGGCGGGGTATCAAGTATACTCGTTTATGGATGGGTATGCGGGCTATAATCAGATTTATATCACCGAAGATGATGTACACAAGACGTCCTTTAGATGCCCACGCTCTCTAGGGTGTTATGAGTGGGCGGTCATACCATTCGGCCTGAAAAATGCTGGTGCCACTTATCAGCGGGCCATGAACTTGATCTTTCATGACATGATTGGAAAATTCATAGAAGTCTATGTGGACGATATAGTGGCTAAATCCGTGACTACGGGCGAACATTTTGGCCATTTAGCAACGGCCTTCGAACGAATGAGCAAGTTCAAACTAAAAATGAACCATGCCAAGTGCGCTTTCGGGGTGTGCGCATGAAATTTCCTAGGGTTTCTAGTACACCAACGGGGAATTGAGATCGACACCAATAAGTCTCAGGCGATCACCGAAGCTATGCCACCCCGAAATAAAAAGAGTTGCAGAGGTTTTTTAGGGCAAATTAACTTCTTAAGGCGATTCATCTCCAACTGTGCAGGGAAAACAAAAGTGTTCTCCTCCTTATTGAAGCTAAAAGGCGAGGACAAATTCGTCTGGACCGAGGAACATCAACGAACATTTGACAGCCTGAAGAAATACTTGTCACAGCCGCCGGTGATGGTACCTCCAGTGCTAGGAAAGCCAGTAAAGTTGTACATAGCGGCTGAAGAGCAGTCCATAGCTGGGATGATCGCGCAAGATGACGACATGAACATTGAGAGAGCCATTTACTATATCAGCAGACAATTTCTGAATTATGAATGTAACTATTCTCCCATGGAGAAATTATGTTTGGCTTTGTACTTCACATGTACTAAATTACGAGCCTACCTTAGGCCGAATATAGTGTATTTGATTACAAGAATTAATATAATAAAGTACATGTTTTCTCGTCCCATCTTGCATCAAAAAGTCAGGTTTTGGTCACTATCACTTTCAGAATTTGATATACGGCATGAACCCCAGAGGGCCGTTAAAAATCAAGCCTTGGCCGATTTTTTGGCCGACCATCCATGTTTGAGCATGATCAAGGAAATAGAAATGGATTTGGACGAATGTAGTCTGAAACCATGGACGATGTATTTCGACGGATTCAGCACAATGAAGGGAGCTGGAATAGGATTAGTCCTAGTCAGCCCGTTGGGAGAATCTTTCTGATTCCTAGTCAAGTTGAACAAATACTGCACCAATAACCAGGCCGAATACGAAACCTTGATACTTGGGCTAGAGATGCTCCTCAATATGGGAGTAACCCATGCGTCCATCAAGGGAGATTCGCAGCTGGTGATTCAACAAGTGATAAGAGCTTTCAAATGTCAAAGCCCATCAGTCATGGCATTATTGGATGTGGCCAAAGAATTGGTAGAATGATTTGATCACACTGAATTAGAATACGTTCCAAGGGCGAATAATGAATTGGCCAATAGCTTAGCCCAAGGAGCCTCCGGATATAAACAGAAAAAAAAAGGTGGGGTATACAGGAGCAAAGAGGTTGAGCCAGCCCTCATGAGGAGAGCTAAAGATACGGACGCCATGGTCATCGAAGCCGAAATGAAGGACAATTAGAGAAACGAAATCAAGACATTCCTAAAGCAGCCCGAAGCAGGGAAGAATCAAAGGTTAAAACTTAAATCTTTGAACTATATAGTATCAGGAGATGTGCTATATAAGAAACGACAAGATAGGTTGTTGTTGAAATGTGTAGGGCCATCCGAATCCAAAACTATCATGGCCGAAGTGCATGAAGGCATTTGTGGGGCTCACCAACCTGGGGTAAAGATTAGATGGTTGATTATACGAAGCGGCTATTATTGGCCGAAGATGGGAGAATCGTGCATCTCGTATGCCAAAGGATGCATTGCTTGTCAGAAGCACGGGCCTATTCAGAGGGCTCCAGCAACCGAGATGATCCCAGTCATTAAACCGTGGCTGTTTATGGGATGGGCGATAGACTTGATAGAAAGATTTACCCTGCATCGAGTAAGAGACATACTTTAATCGTCGTTGCCACCGACTTCTTCACCAAATGGGTGGAAGCCATCCCAGTTATAGAAATCTCCCAAGAGCAGATCATCAAGTTCATAAAGGAACATATAATTCATCTATTTGGTATACCACAGACAATAATGGTAGATCATGGTACTTCATTAAACGGTGAAAAGGTAAAAGACTTCCTGGGCGAATACGGAGTCCAACTAGTGAACACTACCCCCTACTACCCTCAGTCAAATGGTCAAGCAGAATCGACCAACAAGACCCTTAAAGGATTGTTTCGGAAGATGGTGACAGACAACGCCAGACGATGGGATGAATATTTGAGTCAAGCTTTATGGGCCTATAGAACGTCGCCGCGAACAAGTACTTCGGTGACGCCGTTCCAATTAGTGTATGGTCAAGAGGCTGTGCTTCCAGTGGAAATGAATATTGAGTCTACCAGGGTGATGCTGCAAGAAAAACTGACACAGGAGGACTACGACGAGGCAATGATCCAGAACTTGTTGGAATTGGACGACATCAAATGTGATGAGCTAAATCATCTAGAAGCACAAAAGAGAAGGATATCCAAGGAATACAACCTCAGAGTAATGGCTAAATCGTTCAGGGAGGGTGAATTAGTGTGGAAGACTGTATTTCCACTTGGTTCTAAGGACCCGGCGTATGGCAAATGGTCGCCCAATTGGGAAGGCCCATTCGTGGTAAAAAATGTGTTGCCAAATGGAGCCTATCATCTACAAGACTTAAACGGAAGAGTGCATGCAAGAGCGATAAACAGTAAATACTTAAAGAAATATGTGCCCTTGATATGGGAGCACGAAAACGTACAAAATGCACTAAAACAATAATAAGTTCTCATTAAACATGGACGAAGACGTCCTAAGAGTACAAGGGATGGATGATACAACGTCTTACAAAAGGTATTACTTTTGGCCCGAAGACCGCCGAAAATCCCCAGGCAGCTCCTTAATGGCCGATAGCGTCTCCCTCCTCAAGCGCCATTTGTCATGTATTTCCATACCCACTGCATCCAAGTCGGCCAAGTTTTTCTCGAAATTGATGCGGGCCAAACCTTCATACTCCGTCATAGACCGACCCATCTCCGCTGCTTGAGAAGCAAGGGTCCTCCTTTTAGCCTCTTTCCTCATACGACTTTCCTCAACAAGACGCTGAAGCTCTTGTAACTGCCGCTCCAGGTCTAGGAAGACTGACTCCTCAGTCATCATCTCTTCAGTAGTCTCCTTCAAGGCCTGATGAAGGTCATCCAGAGAGCCACGAGGTGTTTCTTTCCTCAATACAGAAGAGCGAAGTCCAACCCTCTGGCTGTGCGTATTGCGATACCGAGAGAGAAGGGCTGCTATGCCGTCTTGCATTTCTTGAGGAAAAGCCGATCATCAACCGATATGGGCAAGACAAGGAGGGCCAATATCCGGCTCAACTAGGAGGAGCTTTTGTCCAATTGAAGGACGTTCTCTGGCCGTCCGGCCTGAATAATTTCCAGTGCAGCAAAGGAAGCGTATTGGCCAAGGACCTCCTAAGGGACTTCTAGGTCTGCACTGATGCTGACCAAAGGCGAAGGAGGCCGAAAAGAAGCAGAGGAAAGTCATCCAGAATGATCCAAAATGTCATGGACTGTTTGCAACAATGGGTCGGATGCCTGTACACAAAGAAGAAATTAGTGAATATAAGCCAGGGTCAGGACGATCTAGAAAAGAAGAAAAGACTTACCATCCCAGAACCAGAACTAGAAGGCTGATCCACCAGTGCGTCGAATGCTTCAGCTGCGGGCTGCGTTAGCTCTTGATAAGATGAAGGCCATGGGGATGATGGATGCTGGGGGACAAGAGTCGACGGCGGTGCGGCCTGGGAAGAAGACGGCCGAGCAGGAGAACTCGCTGGAAAAATGGGAGACTCAGCCCGATGGGGCAACAGTTGCTCAGGAGCGGCCGACACTTGGACTGTTTGATCAGGAGCTACGGAAGAAGCAATCATGAGAGCCGAAGATGACGGCTGCTCAGGCTCAAGAAACTCCACTTGAGAAGAAGAAGACAGAGGAGCCGAAGACAATGGTTGTGCTAAGGCCGAAGCGAGACACGCAGAAATGCTGGGGGACACCGCTTCTTGCGTTGAAGGTTGTGGCGCAGTAGTCGGCCGAACATCTGTAAGAGAATCGGAGTCGGATGAATCAGAAATATAAATGATTTCATCTTCTTCGTAAATACGACGAAGTACGTCGTCTTTATACATAGACCGAGCCTCCTCTAATGACTCCAATTTGGTCAAACTATAAAGGTCGTCCACGTCCCTATATCTCCATCTAAGTCCTGAGGCAGACATCCTGCGTACTAACGGGAAGAGCTGCTTAAGGTAATGCCACAGAGCCCCAGTCGGCCAAATAGGCTCTAGCACTTCAGCCTTATCATCTGGATCCTGCACGATTGGTACAGAACCATCCGAAGAGAAGCGCTCAAATAAAGGATGATCACTAGGAATTTCCTCAACTCTTGGACGCGAACGGCCAGATTCAACAGATGGCTCCGTACCTTGGGGGTCGGCTCCAATTGCACCTTCCTCTCCTGGAAATTGCTCCATGGTGGGAATTTCGGCCACTTCATCCTCGTCAAAGGGAAATTGAACAACCGGCATCCCTGCAGGTCCCGCTCCCTCGCCTCCGCCCACTAGAGCTTCGGCCTCCAGAATTCGCGCCGTTTCAGGAATTGCAGAGGACAGATCAATCTTAAGAGCCTGCACCAAAAATACACAGTTGTGACCTCAAACCTGTATGAATGCAAAAGAAAGCAGGTCTCAAACTCATACCTTAGAGCGACGGACGAGCGGAACGTCCGAATCAGAGCTTCGGTTGGGAGAAGGCTGCTTCCTTTTAGCAAGATTCATTCTCTTGGACTTAGACGCCTCAGCTGCCTTCGTCGACCCCGACGGCTCAGAAGACTTGTGGGACAAAGGAAAGAAGAAACAACTCTCGCAGAAGGTAGAGAAAAAATTCGTTCGCGGATGGATGGCCAAAAAACGATCAAAAGAGGGATGAACGGACGCACAATGAGCAAAGGAAGCAATTACAAAAGAAGAAATCAAAGATCGTGTTTCTGCCACAGAATCCTCAACTTCAGAGACCGAAAAAACCTTAAAAGAAGGCCGGCATAAGAGTAAGGGTGAGTCGAATCAATTGTACCAAAAATAGGAAAGTAAGCTCTCAACCAAAGTTGGACGACCCACAAGGGACCAGAGGCAATAGGTGATGACCCCGACCGAAGTTGCTTTTGGAGGACGGCCAGCTCCCGATACGTGGCGGCAAGAAGAAAAGAGGCCAAGTCTAAATGACGGCCATGGGCGAGATCAGAAGAAATGGGGAGGTAGCCCGCCATAATTTTTTGGCTGGGTACACAAATTATATATTTGCACAGCCAGTAATGAAGGAAGGTTGTACGCTCTAGCATTGAAACCGTACCAGCCGTTTTCGAATATGTGCGAAGAAGAGAAGAGTAGGACGAAAAGGAGGAAGGGCCCATTGAAGGAGGGGGAAAACGAAAGTTTGTGGAGGTCGAAATGGTCGCTCCAAGAGGGGTCAGACCAGTAAGGGCACCAACATCACGAAGGGTGATAGTAAAGGGCCCGACCGGAAAAATGAATACATTGTACTCAGAAGACCAAAAGAGTAACGAAATGGGAAACAAGTTGTGATCAAAAGCCGACAGGGACAAGGAAAGCTCAATGAAGGAAGAAGATGGTGTTTGTCTTAAAAGGTATGGGTATCCGCATGTAACAGCATACGCTGATACTAGGCTTCGAAGGCTGTATCGGGCTTGGGCCAAGTGCGAATCGGACTGGACTGAGCAAGGACAAAAATGTTGAGTGGTTCAGAAAACGGGAGGCTAGAAGAAGAGGGAAATTGCTGAGCCAACGGGGCCATTGCGATAGCGTTATCATCAATGAAGATGGGGCCAAGAGCGCATTGGCCGAAATCCTCATTGAGAGTGTGAAGGCCAAAGACGCTCACAGAAGAATCTTCCAACGCCAACTTATAATCAGCGAAAGTTGAGTCGCTAGTTTTGGGAAAAGAGGAAGAAGAAGCCATTGATGACAAAAGATCAAGAAAGCAGTAAAAGCGAGTTTGCAGAAAGAGTTGAGGGTAGCGCGAGAAACAGAGGAGGATGAAGCCTTATTAACAGACGAAGGGTTTAACCTGAGACATGTGTCGCAACATGAATCGTCGAGGAGTGAAAGCGGCGGGAAAATGGAAAAGGATAGAAAGTTACCCTAGACAGGTGTTCGAATACAACTCGCTGTTCAAGTGACGTGCGACGGAAGGAAACATGGAAGTGACGTAAAAAACGGCTCTTAAATGGGCCTCATGATAAAACATATAGGAAAGAGCCGCACATTTATTGCAGATATGATGGGTTCACGTAGAACTCTAAAGGACGGCCCGACAAACTACAGGGCAAAGAGTCTAACCCCGAATTTACTTCGCTCGACCTCGCTACTTCGGCCTCCAGCAGAACAGCCGAGCCTCAAAAGCTTAGCATCGGTCTTCGGAATCGGCCAAGAACGGTGTCAACACTACACTTTCCAGAGGCGTCGCCCAAGCTTTCTCCATTATTAACACAAGTAGTGAAGACTACCATCAGGCCACGAGCTTACTTTGGCAGAGGACCAGACTTTGGGTAGGGAACCCCTCCAATCGATCATACAACACGTGGAAAAACCCTTCACGTGACAACAATACCATGGCTTGGGAGTATATAAAAGAGGGAAATCCAATCGATCAGAAAGCACGTGGAAAAACCCTTCACGTGACAACAGTCTTATGGCTTGGGAGTATATAAAAGGGGGAAAAGGAAAAGGCAATTTTGCAAGGTCTCATAACCACCTATTTAAAGGCCAACCTTACTAACCAGACTCTCCATAGTCAAACAGAGTCCCGAAAATAAGAAGGAAAAGATCGGAAGAGGCAGAGCAGAGTTGGAAAAAGGAAAAGCTCTTCTTGATCTCGAAGCTATGAAATATATATTTTGAGTAAATGCTTTACTTATCAAATTGATTCCTTAATTTTATTGTGTTATTATGAATATTTTGATTATACATGAAATATGTTCTATATGAAATATTTTGAATTCTTTGACAATGTTTTTGAGATTTGTTTTATTTGAGATGTAATCACACGCGTATAACGCAGGCGCACGTATCGTTCAAGTAGTATAAAAAGTATCGATCCGACGAGGACTTAAAACCTTTTGTTATCAATTTATGAAGTTAAATGTTTACAAGTATCTAATGGATTGATTGTTTGATTGGGTGGTGACTTTAAAATTAAAACAAGTAAATAAAATTGCTTGAAAGTAGATTGAATAAAATTCAAATTTATAAAACTATCCAGGGTTGTGAATCCTTCCAATATCTTTTTAAAAGATGAAGTGGTTATTTTACGTTTGTGTAATATATTGGTTTATTAACCTGGATCACGAAATTATGTAAAAGCCTATTCCGATGGTCAAATACAAATACCCAGTATAACCCAATTAATCATATTCCTATGTTAACCAAGTTATCTGAATTCATTAAGATTAAGTTTCAATTATTGCTACCCCCGCCCGACAGGTATATTCCTATCCTATAAGGAAATCTATTAAATGGTTAACTATCCTCAAGGAAGATCGTGGGCTATTGAGTCTAAGGTCTTTAACCTAAAATCTTTTTTCCATGTTCATTTTAAGTTTACCAGTTCAATTTTATTAATGGCCAGTTAATAAAAAGAATTAAGATTAAGGCTCAATAAATAAACATTTATATTACCCAAACTGTAATTTAACCCCTTATAAACTGGTGATATTGGACTTCATCACAACCCCATATAACTGACTTAGTTACGACACATATTTACGGGTAGTAAAAGCTTAAATAAAATAAAAGACATAAAGTAAATTGCTGGAAATTAAATACTGAAAAGTAAATGACGGAAAGTAAATGCTGAAAATTAAATAATGAAAATTAAATGCTGAAAAGTAAATGCTGAAAGTAAATTGCTGAAAAGTAAATGCTGAAAGTAAATTGATGAAATTTAAATAAAGTAAAAGTATAATAAAAGAAAATGTCGAGGTAAAAGGATCCATTTTTATTACTTCTATTTTAGATATCTCCCTTAATATAATATATTAACTTTGCATGATAATTACCAACCAGCCATATAGGCGGCATCCAGATTAAGTTGAATTAATAATTAATTACCAACCGACCAATCAGGCGGTATCCAGTTTAGTCAGGTTAAAACCAATTTCAATATTTTACCAACCGACCATAAGACGGTATCCTCATTAAGTCACGTTTTAACTAGTTTATATATTTTATTTAAGGGAGATTAATCTAAATATTAGTAATAAAAGTTTTACCTTTTACCCCAATAAGGGGGAGTTACCTCCTCATTACTGAAAAGTAAAAACTGAAAAAGTAAAGAAAGGAAAGTACTGTGCGTAAAAGTAAATTGCGGAAAGTAAAAACTGAAAAGTAAAGAAAAGAAAGTGCGAAAGCGGAAATTAATTACTAAAAGCTGTAAATAAACAAACAAGATACAATCTTCTTAGTTATTCTTAAGGAATTTCAAAGAAGAAAGTATGAATTTACAAATGAAATGACTTGGTATTTATACGAAAAATTTTGCCTCCACCAAATCCATTATTAATAGCTCCACTAATTTCTCCACCAAATCCATTATTAATTACTCCATTAATTGCTTCACCAAATCCATTATTAATTGCTATCATGTTTGGTGGGAGCTTGACTATTTTTATTTTTTTTTATTTTTTTTTATTTTTTTGCTTTGAAAATGACTTTAATAATTACACATAACACACTTCAAGATGTTTCATCAATTTCGGTCATGAAATATTCAGTATTCGAAATTATTTTGTTCTTCAAAGCTGTAGATCTTGGAGTCTTCTTTAATCTAGAACTTGAATTAGCTCAATCCGATTTCAGAGTAAAACTTTATGCCCAAAATACGACAATTACGCAAAATTGAAATTTTCGAAACTGCACTTCGTTAGAACGCCCTTTCAAATTTCCAATCTCCAAAATTAATATGTCAAGTCCAATTTTTACCCTTATTTGACCCACATTTTGTCCTAAATGATTTCATTGAGTCCCAATATTATTTTATCTGCAAAATAAACTAAAACACATCAAAATATTCACAGAACCTGAGAAACTAAACAAAATATTAAGTAAAAGGGGCGGTAAATATTGATATATTTTCCGCACATTAATAGGTCATTTGATCTTAAAGATCATATTGACATTATTCGAATTGTGTTTGAGGATTATGATGGTTTGATCTTTATGGAGTAGAAATTTAGAAGATTTAGTATTTGTAGGCTTTGAACATCTTACAGTCGTTTGAATCAATGTCGAGTGAGGGTTCAACAGATAATGGTGATATTCCAGTAGAAAAGTATATCGAATCCCCTTTGAGGATTAGTAGTGAGTCGACTGAGGATGAAGCATTGGATTGGTCGTATGAAGACTTAGGAGGGGCTGAATTCTAACAGTAGTCGAGCCACTTTTAGGAATACCAACTGACGATATGACACTTAGGACATTTCCAGTCATTGTGGAGTCGAGTGGAACCCCAAGTACAAGAGAACCGACTAATATCTTGACTAGGAACCCAACCAGTTGAGTGATAGAAAAAAATCAATGAGGGAAATGAAGTGGAGGTATAGGTTCCCTCAGTCTATAAAGCGCCCTTTTGTTGATGGGTTTAGATTTCCCATACCCAATTGTGGGGGATTTTAGGGGTAAACGCAACGAAACACGGAAAAATATTTTTTTCCGATTTCAATGATTTTTCTCAGGTAATTAAAATAAAATTATTTAATCTAATTACTCAATACTTAAAAACAAAATTTTTTACCCAAAAATTAAATTTTTCATTATTTGTCGTGAGACCCCAATAGTTTAAATTTTGATCATTTTAGTCATAATTTATCAAATACAAATTTGAGTGATTTCAAATAACTACCAAAATTATTTCTACATATCATATACATCAAAATACAACTCACAATAAAAAAACCCCAAAAATTCTCCAAATTGCCGAGGACTTCAAGTTCTAATTTTGTGCATTTTGGTGCGAATTTGTTAAAAACAAGTTTGGATGAATTCCAAACAATACCAAATGAGTTTTACTTCTCATATACATCATTATACAACACATATATGAAAAGCCGCAGTTTTGGTTTAGGTTATCAACCTTAATTTCTCAATCAAATTAACAAATTAACCAAATTTAACCAAATCCAACACTTTAATCTAATCTCTACAACACCAAACAAGTCTCACCACCTTGAAAAAACTTAAGAATAATTCTAGGCCATCAATGAGTGGCCTAACAACTCTAGAATGCCAATAAGATCATCAAATGATCAAAATTATGCTTATACACCTTTAATCATACATGCATACATCTTTCATTAATGCTTCCAACCATAATAACACAAACATAAGAGAGTAGAAAAACTTAAGAACTACAAATGTTGTAGCCAATAACAAAAGGAACAAGTTTCCTTCCAATAGAATGTTGGAAATACTTACTAAATTCCAAGCTTTCTTTGATTTCTTCTTTGTTTCTTTTCTTTTTCTCTCAAGTCTCTTTTGTTTTAGGTTATTGGAGGCTTGAACAAGTGAAGCAAATGAAAAATGAAAACCTTATATACTAATAGGGTTTGGCCGAAATTTGTAGTAAAGGAAAATTAGATATTTTTCATTTTTAATCTTTATTAAACAAATATCAAACAAGTCAAATGTCATTTGACTACCTTTTTCTTTAATGTAAAGTCAACAATTTACACTACTTAATCATTTCCTAACTTTATCATAATGGTAGATATTAATATTTTAATTATTTTATCATTTAAAAATTAAATAATTAATAATTAATTAAATACAAATATCTCAAATATATGTATTATATTTACTTTAAATAATCCAAATACATATATTAATGATATATGTCAAATATCATAATTTGACATTTAATTAATGTGTATTTAATAAAATCATACTTTAAATACAAATACACATTAATTAGGAAATGACCAAAAAGTCCATTTGTATGTATCTTTCGTTTAACCATTAAACGATATATAAATAATCAATATTATTCATAAAAATTGCCCTAGTGCTCTACGAGTATATTTCATTAGTGAGACTCTCTAGGTTCAGGTATATCCGTCACGAAATCCAATTTCGTGTCCATAATCTTCCCACCCGTAAATTATAACGAACACAGATAAACTCACTGAAACCTTACAGGTCGAGGACATTGCATACGTATAATCCATCTGTCACAGGTATCCAGATTATTCCAGAGATATAGACATAAATGTCAAATCTCTGTAGATATAATCACGGTGACATTTCTATTAGCAATCTCTAAATAACACTTAGAACTCGCTTCTACAGTATACCATGGGCCCATGGATTTAATAGATTGCTAATTCCATATTGAATACATATACTCTGTACATAAAACTGACATATTCTATCTTGGCACACACAAGATATCATGAGGATCAGTCCACACCCAACGGACTGGCGGAGGTCTGACCTTAATAGGTCGGTGACGTGACTGCAATCAAAGTGTGGAGGATATCTCATATATCCACAATGGTATCTCGAGTTAAACAATCACTACGCTACTCAACCCGAGAAGATTCTTATTGATGTTGGTGTGGTATCTATTAGGAATCTTTGATGAGTCATTCAATGTTTATCCGATATAAACACCTACATATCTATACGAGTCTCCAAGACTCATGGTTCATTGAGAATCTATCATTGGAATCAAATATTCCAATATACGACATGTACCGGTCTCAACGGGTTTACTTACTGACCAAGTAATATAAACCTTGACCAGGAACTATTAAATAAATGATATTGTTATGATACAACTCAATTTCAGTTACGACGCTTTTGCAACTGTATCTTAACTAATCATTCTAAGGTCAGTTACGTCTTTACCATATATAAAGAGATGTTATATAATAGAAACTGTTTATTTTATTCATAATAAAATATTTACATAAGTATTCACAGGGAAATACATAATAAAATTGGCACTCCGAGCACCAACCCTAACACCAAGTTAGTATGGGAAGTTTTGAATCATTACGAGTTAGCCCATTCCTTGTTAATGCCAAAAACATGGAGGATCCTGATGTCGATTGAGTGTGTGCCATTTGAGCTGAAAGTTGAGTTTGGAGTGAGGGATTTGTTGTATACCTATTACTTAAAGGAGCATTTGACTTAAAATAGGAGATACACTTTGTATCTTTGTCAAAGCAAAGAACATATAGTGTTGGGCTTCCAACGAATGATATGGGAGAATGGCAAGAAAAATTATTTCTTTGTGAAGGGGAAATTGTCTTTGGGTTGGCTGGAGCTGGCCGAATCCTCGAACATTGGAATTCGTCGAGTGAGTATTTTGACTTCATTTTACCTTACTTTCAAATCTACGTGGTAACTGGGGCTCATCTGTTTCTTTCTTTGCAAGTCTTTTCACAATAGGTCATTCGACACTACTAGTCGGGTCATCTCTAATACCAAATTTATCCTCGACTTATCTGCTCCTGATAGAAATTGTAGTGTCATTTTAGAGGAGAAGAGGTTGAGATCAACTCCACTGTGGAAGAAGGTTTTTTTATTCAGAATGTATCTCTTTGGCCCATTGTAAACATATTTTAGCTGTGGTATTGGGCATTTGGTCGTGTCAACTGACCTTTGGAGGGCTTCTACTTTTAAAGCCACAAACTTCTGAAGAACATTTGTGTGCAGCCAAAATTATGTCGGGTCTATTCAAGGTGCCTTCACTCGACGAGATGAGAGCATAAGAAAAAGTAAGATGGCCAAGGGGAACGAGTCAGACGCTATAGAAGTTGAGGTTCCAACCCTAAAGGAAGTAGTTTCGACTGGAGTTTTTGCCAAAATTGGGCAGTCGACTGGAATGGTTGTCACCTCAAAAAAGAGGAAGACAGTGGTCGAGCTTGAGGAGGACTTGGAAAACATAATTGTAAATATTCCTCACGGGTCGACTGTAATCTTGGATCCTTCTAGCGTCTCAAAATTTATCAATGGGCTTCTTCTTGATGAGGATGAACACATATTGGCTGAGCTGGGCCAGATAGAGGCAATGAAGAAATTTTCGGTCCTTAGTTACCAAGTAAGTATTCTCTATAACTTTCATTTAGTACATTCTTAAGTTTTGGTCGAATGAGAACTAACTAATTTTTTTTTAGACAATGGGATCCAGCCTATTTATGCAGAAGTACGTCGAGTCGATTCAAAGGTGAATAATGGAGTTCAAAAAATCTAACACGGCAGTGAGAAAGGAGAATGCCGAATTGAATGAAGGTATTGAAGTATCCGAGAAGAAGGCAAGAAGGGTTGAAAAGGTAGAGAAGTAACTGAAGCAAACTCAAGCGACATTGAAAGTGGAGAGGGAAGTATCTAGGGCCATAATCGAAGCTTACAAAGAAAGCTTGCATAGTTTAAAGAGAGAGAATGCCGAGTTGGTTAAGCAGCTCGAGGTGATTTCTTTCGAATCGATGATGAAAATGAGGAGCAATCTTATGAAAGAATATCTTCCTGGGGAGCATGTTGTATGGAAACCTAAAAAATGGATCAGAGAGTATGACAGAATGGTGGTTAGACTTTCTATTTCGATTTAGGGCAAAGAAGAAAAGAAATGAGAGGAGGTTCATTCGAAGGAGTCGGGAGGAGATGAAGTTATTATTAGTGATGCTGCTGGTGAAGGGAAGGTTGTCGAGGTATTTGTAGAGGCGGGTGAAGACACTGGTTTGCTTGAGGTCGACCCAATTGCTCAACCTGTTGCTCAGACTCAGGATGTACCTGCTAGTGTTGACGTGTCTGCCGAAATTCTACCTTCTGAGGCTCCGAAAGAATGATTTGTATAGCTTGTACTTTGTGTTTTTTTATAAAAACAATAACTGCTGAATGAAAATGTCTTTTTGAATGAATCTTAATTTTTTTTGCTTGAATGTCGTATCGCCTTTAGAAAGACTAAAATTTGAGAAACTATATACAAGTTATAGATAACATGATCTTTGTCCCTGAATCAAAATATAGTAATTTGTTGAGTGGCTTTATTGTGATTTAGTATGCTATTATTACCGATAGAATCGTTTGAGATGAATTGTATTCCAGATATTTTGAATGGGTCTCATATCCGTGGTCATCAACTTATAGGCTCGCTGCCCAACGAATTTTGTGACGATGTATGGGCCCTCCCATGTTGGGCCGAGATTTCCATCTCCAACTTCTTTAATGTTTTGGAAAACCTTGCGTAGTACACAATCTTCTTCTTTGAATGTTTTGCACATGGAATTTTTGTTGAAGTACTTGACCATTGTTTGTTGATGAGTAGCAAGTCGTATGAAGGCATGTTCTCTAAGTTCGTCAATGGTGTTAGGGTTATGGTTCGTGAGTTGTTGATTCGAATCTTCTCCAAGCCATTGGTAGTGTGGAGATGGGATACTTGATTCAGTTGGAATGACTGCTTCCGACCCAAATGCCAATGAGAATGGGGTTTCTCCAATCGACTAATAGGCACCACAGTACTCCTAGAAGTTCATCTGCCCATGCTCATTTTGCTTTCTCCAATCTTCTCTTCAACGTGTTCATAATTTTCTTGTTGGAAGACTCGGTTTGACCGTTGGCTTGTGGGAAGCGTGGTGTTGAAAAGTTTAGTTTGATTCCCCAATTTTTACAAAAGTCTTGAAAATGATGGCTGATGAATTATGAACCATTGTTAATCATAATCTCTCTTGGCATTCCGAATCGACATATGATATTTTTCTAAACAAAGGTTTGTACTTCGCGGTCTCGTATCTTGGCGAAAGCCTATGCTTAAATCCATTTGGAGAAGTAGTCTATAAGTGCAATTATATAGACTCATTGTCCTGGAGCGGTTGGGAGTTTCCCTAAAATATCCATTCCCCATTTCATGAATGGCCAAGGGAAGAGAATATGGTTCAATGTTTCGGGAGGTAGATGTGAGACCGGGGCAAATCTTTGACATTTCTCACATTTACGAGTGAAGTCGGTAGAATCAGCTCACATGGTTGGCCAATAGTGTCCTGTCGTATGGGCTCGACATGCCAAACTCCTCCCACTAGAGTGGTTTCCACATTCTCCTTCATTTTGCTCGGCCAATACGTGTTGGGCCTCTTCGAGGTTAAGGCACTTGAGGTAGGGTCCCAAGAAGGATCTCTCTAGGTGTTGACCATCGTAAAGAGTGACCTTGCAGCCTGTCGTTGAACTTTTTGGGCCTCAGTTTTTTCTTCTGGGAGGGTGTCTTCTTGTAAATACTTCACCAAAGGTGTCATCCATGAGTCGCTTGGAACGATTGAAGCGACTTTCTTTGTTCCTTCCTTCTAGATGGCTGGCCACTGCAAATATGTCACCGGGATAGACTAGGGTTTGTTCTCTTCCATTTTCAAGATGAGGGTGGCCAAAGTGTCTACCTGAGTGTTTTCAGTCGTAGGGACGTGTGAAATAGTTAGGTCCTTGAAAGTCACCTGGAGTTCCTTCACCTTTTGCAAGTAAGAAGCCATCTGAGAATCCCTTGTTTGGTATGTTCCTCATAGTTGGTTGACAATGAGTTGTGAGTATGACTTGATTTATATCTTCTTTACTCCTAAATCCTTGGCCAACGTTATACCAGCAATCAGAGCCTCATATTCGGCCTCATTATCAGTGACCTTGAAACCGCATTTAACTGCTTGCTGTAGTATGTCGCCTACGGGTATAGTGATTATAATTCCCAATCCGCAGCCTCGCTTGTTGCTGGATCCATCGACTGTGAGTTTCCAAGTGGTTATCGACTGGACACATTGAATTTCTAATTCAGCATTGACATGTAGGCTAGGGATGAAGTCAGCTACGAAGTCTGCAAGAGCCTGAGACTTGATAGCAGTTCGTGGTTGATAAGAAATATCATGCTCTCCAAGCTCCACTGTCCATTTCACCAGTCTGCTTGAGAGTTTGGGTTTATAAAGTATACTTCTTATGGGAAAGAATGTGTAGACTATGATCAGATATCTTTGAAAGTAGGGTCGTAGCTTCCGATCCGCTGTAAACAAAGCAACCACCAACTTTTCCACCTGGGTGTAGCGGGTCTGCTTCTAGTAGAGTTTTATTCACGTAATAGAATGGGAGTTTTATCACTTCTTTTTCTTTAATTAAGACTGCACTGACAGTTTGTTCCGAAGCTCCCAAATATAGAAAAAGCCTCTCACCATCGACTGGCTTCGAAAAAGAGTGGTGGAGTTGTTAAGTACTTTTTGAGCTCTTTTAAAGCATCCTCGTAGGCTGAAGTCCATCTGAAATTCTTAGCTTTTTTGGGGCCGAGAAGAACAAAAAATATTTGTCTGTAGACTTGGAGATAAACATGTTTAGAGCTGCAATCCTCCTTGCAAGTCGCATGATGTCTTTCGGGCTGGTAGGAGAGGGGATATTTAGCCAAGAAACTTGCCCGAAGTAACTCTGAATGCGCATTTTATGGGGTTTAACTTCATGCCATATTTTTTCATTGTGTCGAATGCCTGCTCCAGGTTCGACAGATGTTGTTCGGCTTCTAATGATTTTACCAACAT
>SKCR01035742.1:0-116236 GCA_019454045.1 Zanthoxylum bungeanum | reverse complement strand
GAAGCTAAGTATGTTAGAAATATTTTTCATGTTGGAGGAATTGAAAGAAAACTTACAAATGCTTAAGATTTCCGAGATTTTCTTCTTTTCTCCAAACCTTTTTCTTTCAACCACTTTTGTTTTCTATTTTTGTGTATATGAACTTATGAAACCCTAAAATGAAAACAAAATAATTTATACTTCCTTCCTTAGCCTTGGCCGAAATTGGTATAAGGAAAATATCAAGATATTTTCAATTGTTTCATTAAAGCCAACTTGTCAACTTGTTTACTTGAATCATTACAACTTTAATGAAATAAAGCATGTCAACAATTGCAACTCAAAGCATCTCCTAAAATATCACAACTTAGGATATTTATATTTTTAATTAATTTAATTATTTAACAATTAAATAATTAAATAATTATTTAAATATAAATATATTAAAAATATGTATTATATTTACATTAAATATCAAATCATATATATATTTATGATATTAGTCAAATATCTCAATTTGACAATTAATTAATGTGTATTTGATAAAATCTAACATTAAATGCAAATACACAAAAATTAGGAAATGACTATTTGGTCCCTTCACATGTATTTTTCGTTTAACATTTAAACGACTTATAAATAATCAATATTATTTATAAAAGTTGTCATAGTGCTTTACGAGTATATTTCATTAGTGACTCTCTAAATTTAGGTATATCCGTCACGAAATCCAATTTCGTGTCCATAATTTACCCACCCGTAAATTATGACGACCACGGATAATCTCGTTGAATCATACAGGTCGAGGTCATGGCATATGTATAATTCCTCCGTCGCAGGTATCCGGATATATCCCAGATATATAAATATAAACGTCAAATCTCTATATGGACTATCTCGTCGACGTCTCTATTAGAAATCTCAAAAAAGAACATTTAGAACTGACTTCTAAAATGTACCACGAGCCCATGGTTTTTATCTGATTGCTAATCATATATGGACTATCTATGCTCTGTACACAGAACTGATGGATCCTATCTCGATACATACATGACACCCTGAGGATCTATCGACACCCAACGAACAGGTGGAGGTATGATCTTAATAGATCGGTGACGTGACTGCCATCTAAGTGTAGAAGATGTCTCATGTGCCCACAGTGGCATCTCAAGTCGAAGAATCACAAATGCTACTCAACCCGAGAAGATTCTTATTAACGTTGGTGTACCATCCATTAAGAATCTTCGGTGAGTCGTTCAGTATTTATCCACTATAAACACCTACACGTCTATACTAGTCTCCAAGACTTATGGTTCATTGAGAAACCATTGGAATCATATATTCCAGTATACGACATGTACCGGTCTCAACGAGCTTACTTTACTGACCAAGTAGTGTAAACCTTGACCATGAACTGTCTGAGAATGACAACGTCATGATACAACTCAATGTCAGTTGCGACGCTTTTGCAACAATATCACGACTAGTCCTCCTAAGGTCTATTACGTCTTTACCATATTGAAAGATATATTATATTACAGAAACTGCTTGTATTATTCAAAATAAAATGTTTTACATAAGTATTTTCAAGGAAATACAAACGGGAATTGGCGCTCTGAGCACAAACCCCAACATTATCTTGGGCGAACTTGAATATACACCAGAAACCAATTGGACTGTTTAACGCTGATGAATTTTATGACTTTCTTTGTGTGTTTCTTGATGATGCCCGGAGAAATGGGTTTGTGTCAAAACCTATAAAGATATCCTCTTCACTGCCAAAACTGTCTATGATTTAATTGACCAAATCTTAGCCTTTGAACCACAAATTGACCATATCCTTTCCAAGATTAACTGGTCCGATAATGATCGTGGTAAGAAACGTCGGATAAATCTGGATCTTAACCTTTAATTTTCTTTTTAGATGTAGAATTCCAGCTAACCACATATTGGCTTATAAACTCTTCTTCTACTTAGTATCTTATTTCTATTTTTTTGTGTTTTTTTTTCTTGGTTTTTAGTCAAAAATATAAAAAATAATAATAAATAAATAAATAATAGTTTATTTTTGTGTTTTTAACTTGACTAATCATGTGAAATTGGTGTGAGATAGCTGAGTAAGGAATTTCCACTCCTGAGACATATCTCAACCTATTTCGTAGCAAGTTAATTTTTGTTTATTTCCTTTTGAATTATTTAATTTGTGAATTCTCCATAATACTAACTAAATTGGATCTTCATATGCTCAGTTAATAGATATTATCAACATGCATGGTAACATACGACCATGAGTTGTAAGTGAAAAGTTTGTAATATTAAGTGCTATAGTTTAAATGGATGAAGCATCTAAAAAGTGATGGAATAATAAATAAAAAATTGAACATCTGAGATCCGAGTAATTAAGTCTGTAGGGGTGTTTTAACACCTAGTGCCCTAAAGCCAACTGGTTTGGGAGTCACTGGCCCAAAGCTCGCTACATAGATTGAAGATGTTATTAAAAAAATAGAGAGAGAGAGAGACATCTGAGATCCGAGTAATTAAGTCTGTAAGGGTGTCTTAACACCTAGTGCCCTAAAGCCAACTGGTTTGAGAATCACTAGCCCAAAGCTTGCTACATGGATTAAAAATGTTATAAATAAATAAATCCATTGCTAAAAAGGTGTGAATTCTGATATAACTTTAGGACAAAAATATTACTCTCTTTTCAACTACACTTATGAATATTGTGGGCACAATGAGCTAATTAATACTTTGTTGGTTGTGTATATGGAGAATGGTAAAAATAATCGAAGAATTTACTTATTTGGTAATTTAGAAAGAAAGAAAACAACTATTAATTTGGATAATAGTTTTACTTGTTTAGTCACTAACTTCTTTGATCTTTTTGCTTTTGTGTGCATTTGACATTTGTGGGTATCGTCACTGTAAGTTCTCACGAGACTACAACTCGTCCACTATGAACACCTAGGGGTTTAAAGGCTTGTTGCATACGCTAAATGCAACTGTGATCCCTACGAAAATCGCTTAGTTTAATTTAGTTTCAGTTATTTATTTTATTTTATTTTGTTATTTTGCTCGAGGACTAGCAAAATATTAGGTTTGGGGTGTGATGAGCAGAAAATATATCACTATTTCCCGCCCCATTAACCTAATATTTTTTGTATTGTTTCTTGAGTTTTATGAATGTTTTTATGTGTTTTATGTTATTTTGCAGATAAATAAAGGTTTCAGGACTCACTGGAATCAAATTGAGGCCAAAATAGCGAAAAATGAACAAAAAGGGAAAAATTGGAATTTTGGCGTTGCGACGCGCACAACCTCTACATCGCGACGCTCTGACATCATCAGCCTGCTGACATATGTCATCATGATGTCAGCCACAGTCACTGTTCTGCAGACACCACGAGTCATTGCTTACGTCAGCATGACGTTAGCGTCGTGACGCATATAACTTCATGTGTCGTGACACCGATCCAATAATTCAACTGCCGATGAAATCGCGTACACGTGTTAGCATCTCAGGAAGCCGCGGACAGGTGTCACAAATCTACGGCGCATCACGACGCGCAATCTTCCACGTGTCGCGACGCCCAGCCCAAAACTTTTCCTATAAATTCAGCTTGATTTCATTTAGAATTTTCATACTTTTCTTAAGGTTCTATTAAGGATCTAAGTGTTGGTGTTTGCTAAGGTCCCAAGATCATAAAAAAGCATGAAATATGTGTGAATACAAATCAACGTAGTTGCGGAATACTTACATCGATCGGTTGAGCGACGCGACAAGCAACAAAATTCATTTTCTGCACGGCAGTGGACTCGGCAGTGAGCTACAACTAGTCCCCATTTTCGGTCATCAAGCTTCAAGAATCCAAGCTCCAAGCTTCGTCAAATGATTCCCGGCTCATGGGTAGACTTCCCTATCACCTTCGCATGTCTCTCAGAGTGCTAGCTCTTGATGATTTTGCCGCAAAACCATCACATTTTGCTTCCCATTTCTTCTTGACTCTCGGCAGTTGGCTGCCTAAAACCAGAAGAAATTTTGCCCTCCAATGGAGTGAAGAAGAGAGGAAAAATGGAGGAGAGAGAGAGAGATAAATGTGTAATAGATAAATTGATTTCCAAAATCAATTAATAAAAACATATACCAAATTTTGAAAAAGCTTTCAAAAAGTCAATAAAATTTGGCTCCAAATTTGGCATTAAATGATATCCACCTACTCACATCAATCTATCAATCCATCAATCAATGAATAGTCACATCACTCAAAGTGACATGATTTGACGCTTGATGTGACGCTAGATGCGACTAGCTATTTGACGCTTGATTTGACTTGCGTGCCACACTCGAATTTGAAATGCGAATGCGCTCGCAAATAATCTCGGGCTCGGGTTCGCTAATTCCAAATTAACGAATTTTCCGTTGCGACGTAATTAAATGATTACGCCTAGCGAAGTCACTATTCACGTCGCTAATGAATTAATTCTAAATTAATTCGTTCGCCCGAATTAAAATCTAATTTTAATTCCGCGTCGAAATCCAATTTCGTTTAATATATCGAATATATTAATTTAACCGATTAATTCCAAATTAATCGTTTTTCTCTCTTTAAATAATATTTTATCCTAGATAAAATATCTCTGCAATTAATCCTAGATTAATTTTCTCTCTCTTCTAATTAATCCCAGATTAATTAAAGTGCGAGTCATACGTCATCGATGAATCTTCAGGAAGTGACCCATGAGATCCCCGGATATGTTGGCAGTAAATTCGGTCGTTGGACTATCCGAACACGTAAGTACCTCATACTACGTTTTACCAATTTACAACACAATGTTGTCTTCTATCAAAGCGCCATGCCTACCCAATTCTCCAGAAATATCCTTACAGGAATAAAGGATCTATATCAGGCATAGTATACGTAGTATTGCGTATTTCGATCCAATGTCGGATGTTCACGTGCTAGGCCTGGGGCTGGAATTGTGTCTGCCCCGTACGAAGCACATGTCGGATGTCTGGTAACTAGTCTCTATAATCGGATAAACCCGACCTTGTCGTTTTATCCCGATGACTGCAGTACTTAAGAGTACTAGTATGGTATCCTACGCGACCATCATCTCCATATGACTGGAGTGACACTTCCGTCTTGACATCACACCCATCACACTACAATTCTCAATATACCCAGCATAGGAGTACACAGAACCTGTTAAAGCCCTGGACGATCGCAACCAAAGTATATTGATTGTCGCAAGTATTAGCGGTGCAAGTCTCAGGTTAAGACCAAATACACCTACCCTGATTTCAGACTTCCATAGACACATAGTCATACTTCTAATGGAATTCCGAGGGGGTCTATCCAGAGCGAAGTTGTTTCCCGTACCATCAGTAAAACACAACCTCCTATTACACTTGCATGAGTATCCTATACCCAAATATATGAGAATTATGTCGTTGTGCCCTCACAACGCGCACAAGTGTAATACTAGTCTTTTACGTATTTATCGATGTCAAATCTCGATAATACTCTAACTAGGGATATTTAATGATTTATCCTTCGTGGACTGATACCGTCTCATATCATTCTCAATCCATGAACAAATCATAGGGACCTCCTATCATTTATACATCTAGGTGATCTAATCACAAATGATAAGAGAGCAATCTCCTTTGTCACGTAGTTAATTTGTACAACAACACCATGATCTGTACAAATAGTAACGCTATGGGTCATAATTGTCCAACAATCTCCCACTTGGCCTATAGCCAGTCACTCGAGTGTCTGACACCCGACCTATGTACGGTTGGCTCAAATTGCTGAGAAAAGACTTTCGTCAGCGGATTTGCATAATTATCATCTGATGCGATTTATTCGATCATCACATCGCCACAATGTATGATCCGAACGAATCATATGAATATCGAAGTATATATCTGGATCATTGATGAGACCATTAATTCTTTAGCTTGTGCTGACGCCTAGCTCAGCTGCTAACATAACTATATCTAATCTAATTAGATTTATTATCGACCCAAATGGCTTCTATTGCTGCCTCAGCTGCATCAATAACCCGCATTTGTTGTTTATACGGTAACAGTATCTTGCTTGGAAGATTTCCAGCTCACTGTACCGTTATTCAAACTGTATAGTACTGTTTGCGACTTTAGTCGTTTTATCGGTTAGGAAACTTGCTACAGTGATCCCAATCACTTCAAATTCTCCTTCTCCATAGACTAAGACAGCATCCTTAGTTCTCTAAGATACTAACGGATGTTCTTAACATCAATCCAGTGACTATCACTCGGATTGGCCTGTTTGTGAATCCATATGCTCAAAGAGTATGAGACACCAGGTCTCGTACATTTTTCAATGTACGAGTTCTCGGAGAGTTTTCTCAAAAGCCAAGCTTTCACCGATTATTATTATGGGAATATCATTCCCAAGAAATGACATATTATCATTATTTATAGGACATCCGTTGTTAGTGCTATCCCACTAACCTCCTTATATACACAAGAATCATTTTCGTTTTGAATTAAATCATAAACTATTATGATTACATCAAAACGATAATTCCAAGAACATATGCTTGCTTCAATCCAAACATTGATTGAATAACCTGCAAACCTTGTTTGCTAGTTTTGGTACGACAAAACCGACAGGATGTTGTAAACATCCTCCTAAAGGTTTCCTTTTCAGGAAAGCGATTTTGCCATTCAGCTGACATATTTCATAAATGAAACATGCAGCATTAACAAGCATTATCCAAATGGATTTATCGTGGCAACAGGTAAAATGTTGAATCGTAATCAACACAATGTTGATAACGATACCTTTCCGCTACAAGCCTAGCTTAGTACGATGGTATGTTGCCTTCCATATATGTCTTCCTCGAAGACTTATAAAGTACCAATAGGCACAATGCCTTGCGGTACATCAACTAGTGTCTAAACATAGTTGATATACATGGAATCCATTTAGGATAATATGGCACTTTGCCATAATAGGGAGTCGATACCTTGTATCACTTCCTCGTATGTAGTCAGTTGGTATACCTCAATAAGATAGACATCTTTATGAGGTGAGATCAGAAACCCATACCCCATGTTGTTTTCTGACTCTCTCCGACTTACATGGTTCTTGTGTATTCGAAGATTAATAGTATAGTTTCATCCTTGATGAAATATTTATGTTCCATTAAGATTCGATGCCTTGAACAGTATTACTCTGATTTTCATCGAGTTTTACTATCCTCCCACTTACCACTGCATATCGGTATTCCTGTTAGGAAAACCGCATGGTGAGCAACAGTTAAATTGTTCTCTTGTGAGATGTATAAGTATTTTACTTTGGTATCCCTAGGATAACCTACATTTGGCACTTATCTAATTTGGGTTTTAGTTTGGTATCATCCAAACATATGCCTAGCATTCCCAAATTATCAGGAATGAGAAACATGATTTCTTTCCTGTTCATATCTAATATGAAATCTGTCAAACAGATCATTATGGAACCTTATTCAAAATAAGTTATTGCACTGTTTATGCTTATCCGTTGAAGGAAATGGTAGCTCAGAGCGACTCATGATTAACCTTATCATGTCTAACAAAATTCGGTTACTCAGTTCGGACACACCGTCAAATTGACGTGTTCCAGGAGGAGTCCTCATTTGAAATAATAATATACTCTTTCAAGTATATTAGAAACTTATTGCTTAAGTATTTTCATTACGGTCTTACCGTGACGATTTAATACTTTAGCCGATCTGTTTGTCTATTTCGTGTCGAAACTTTAAAAGTTTCCGATTTGTGTTTCAAAAGAAACACATAACCATAACGCGATGCCACATCCGTAAAGGTCACGAATATATATTCATATCCACATCTAGCCTAGCTAGACATGGGCCCACTTGCTTCACTATGAACTAGGGCTAACAGATCGGTGGCATTTTCACCTTTACCAAATAAAGGTGTTTTAGGCACATTGCCCAATAAACTAGATTCGTAGACTTTATTTGAATGGAATCAAATCAGTCCTAGTACCCACTCTTCAAAAGTGTGGATATACGAGTCTTGTTTAATTGTGTCCCAGACAACAATGCCACAATTAAGTTTCTTCTGATCAAATCAGTTGAGCTATTTGTTTGTCATGTTATATATTTGAGATTTATTTATATTCAAAATATAAATTCTGTTATTCACATCTAATGTGTTTATCTCAATATCATCTTTATATAATGAAACACTTTAGTGTTCTAAAATATAAAGGTTCAACCGCAGCGGGTTAAACACTGATATAGAGATAATGTTTCTAGTCAAACTAGTTACATTATAACAGTTTCCAAATTTAGGTACACACCCGAAGGTAGTTCCTAAACTTAGGTACCTACGGTTAAAACAGCGACTTTCGTCCCGTTTCCAATTCGCAGATAAATCTCTATGGAAGTCAGTATCCTGCTCAAAGTAGATTCTGAACACCAGTATGTATATTTTATGTTTCACACTAAGTATTTAAAATCTAATTTTAATACTAGTAGTGAACATAATGTTGACAAACATATTTGAAGTCAGAGCCTTGCTCGTCTTCAATTCCTTCATGTATGCTTTGTCCAAACGGCAGTCACGCTTCCGCGATCCCGTTTGCCACAATTTAGGCAGATATTTTGGGATATATCCTTTATCTTCCTAGAAGATTATAATGATTTTGCCTTTGCCTGTTTCAACACTCCAGAAGCCTTTGGCCAAGCCTTGGCCTTCTAGAATATCGAAGTAAAGTACGCCTTGCGCTACTTGCCTTATTGCAAATTTTGACTTTGTCTCCTTGAGAATAGTCATTAACTCTCCAAGAGTTATTTATTGCAATTTAGTACTTCTAAAATCTAAGTATAGATTTATGAAGATCCTTCAATTTCATTATCATACTTTAAGGATCTAATCCTTAGTTCTGATTCAGAAATTAAGGAGTCTACTGCGACAAGCTAAATGGATTAAGCACTTAAGTTATCATCACATAAATCTTCCAAAGATTATGCTCTATTATTTGCTTAACTCCGGGCTTAGGCATAATATGTTATTTTATCAAATAAAGTAACTTATTATTTTCCAGGACCATCCTGAAACTAATTCCCAATTTGAAAAATTAAACTATTTAAATACATTTTCCCTAGGATTATGTTTTAAATGTCAATCTTTCAATTTATATCTTGATTCTAATAGTCCAACTAGTTAATCAACGATTTTAGTACTATTTATTATAATGATTATTATAGTCTAACTATTTAATCAACTATAATTGTATTGTCTGAATATAGTCCAACTATTAATTAAAACAACATTTAAATATTAGTCCAACTAACATTTAATTTATATGACGAATGATATTTGTTTGAGCGCGTATGGCAAGTAATTAAACGAATATTGCAAATTCAATTCTTGCCTCCCACTATTTTTCGGCGAGCCTCTAACCCTCTGTCGAGTACTCGGGAAACCGTGTTTCCTAGCGGGCTAGGATCCCGTTAAATATCACACAATCTTGACTTTGGCCAACAAATTGTATGATAATTAACTAGGTAGATCTCTAAGATCAATTGGATCCAATCCAATTCCTAGATCCAGTAGGGGGACATCCAAGTCCGAAACATATATCTTATATATGCCAATACATCCAATGTATTACCTAACCTTTTTCCTCTGAATCAACTAAGCCTTGGCTTTGGCACAACAAACTTAGCGATCCCAGTTAAGCGCGACCCATTGACCATGGAAAGCTTCGTAATCAATGTCGATGGGCAAGAAGTGGTATTGACTTTGGCCAACAAACCACAACTTGGACAAGACACTGATATGGAACAAAGCCTTCGTGATTCAAACACATCCTCGACGGACAAAGGCCTTGACTTTGGCCAACAAGCCAATGCCAGTCTCGGATCTTGAGTGAGAATCACTCAATAGAAGGAAAGACGTTTAATATTTTGCGAGGGTTTTTCGAGTGCAAATTGGCAACCAATTTATTATCTTTGTTAAGTTTTCATCATCATACACCCTTAAACATGCATTTTAAACACATAATAAAGCGCGTATAATAAATAATAATGATATGCGGATGGATACTTTACACATTGATCCTAGATCAAATCTCTCTTTTTCTCTCTCCCGCTAGCACATGTATTTACTTCTACCTGTTTCACTCACTTCTAAAGAAACCTCATTTACATTGAGGGGAATAGGTGAGAAGAGAATACAAAGAATAAGGAGGTGATAAGGCTGGACACGCAGGTCCAATTAATAAATCAAATTTATTACAACAATTTCTAAAATTGCCCCACCCATCTAATATCCATTCGATATACATTATTCATGCATCGAAACTATGTATTCACACAAGCATGTTATCAATCAATCTAATCAAATTAATTAATCTGATAAATAGTGACCATCCAATGTTCAAACAACGATTTGATTTTGCTCGAGTCAAACTCGTTTTGCGAATAAGTACTCAAAGTACGAATTCTCGAATTAAATTAAACTACATAATTAAATCCAATTCAATATGCATTTAATTCTAATTCGCTATTTAATTCCAAATTAAATACTACACTTTATTAACAAACTTTTACGACATAAATTCCAAATTTAATCGTTACGGGTCTCAAAGCCCGATTAACGTCCAACGTCAATTTAATTAAAGTCCAATGGGTTTTTAATTAATTTCTTAAGGCGTGGACTTTTGGTCAACTCGGGTCGAATCCAATAACCAAAGTCCAATCCATGAGTTACCACATAAGCCCAGAAATCAATTTTGGCCCATTAGGCCCAATTAAACTTTAAAGGTCCATAAGTCGCATTTGGGCTTTATGGAAGCGGTTTTGGGCCCAATTGGATCCAATCCATTTGGCCTAAACCTAACTTGGTACAACCAAGCCCAATAAGCCCATTTACAACATTACAAGCCCAAATCCAATTTTAAGGCCCAAATAATTAAATTCCAAAAATCCAATTTCCCATTTTAATTACACTAAAGTGTATAACACAATTAATCATCCAAATCAATATTTCCAAAACATTAATTTATACAATTAATCATGCTCAATTAAAACAAAACATGTCCAACACATTTCATAAAAAATCAAACCCAATTTTACATGCTAAAGCTCTCGACAATGTGGGGATTTTATATCCAATTTCAAATCCAATCCAATTGAATCAAATTAAACATTAAATTAACATTCCCAATTGATTTCTAACTCATCCAATGAATCAAAAAATCAAAAACAAAGACATAGTGAAGATTCGGCCAAGCCATACAATTTTGGGCAAAATTGTTCCAAACCAATTTTCTTGAAATTGATCCAATCAAACTTCAATTCAATATGATTTAAGCATATTCAAACATCCAATTTAATTAAATCATGCTCAAAATCAATTTACCCAATTTTAAGCCCTAAATCAATTTCATGCTCAACCTTGCTCTGATACCATTGTTGGTGTTTGCTAAGGTCCCAAGATCATAAACAAGCATGAAATATGTGTGAATACAATTAACGAAGTTGAGGAATACTTACATCGATCGGTTGAGCGACGCGGCAAGCAACAAAATTCATTTTCTGCTCGGTAGTGGACTCGGCAGTGAGCTGCAACCAGTCCCCATTTTCGGTCATCAAGCTTCAAGAATCCAAGCTCCAAGTTTCGTCAAATGATTCCCGACTCATGGGTAGACTTCCCTATCACCTTCGCATGTCTCTCAGAGTGCTAGCTCTTGATGATTTTGCCGCAAAACCATCACACTTTGCTTCCCATTTCTTCTTGACTCTCGACAGTAGGCTGCCTAAAACCAGAAGAAATTTTGCCCTCCAAGGGCATGAAGAAGAGAGGAAAAATGGATGAGAGAGAGAGATAAATGTGTAATAGATAAATTGATTTCCAAAATCAATTAATAAAAACATATACCAAATTTTGAAAAAGCTTTCAAAAAGTCAATAAAATTTGGCTTCAAATTTGGCATTAAAAGTTATCCACCTACTCACATCAATCTATCAATCCATCAATCAATGAATGGTCACATCACTCAAAGTGACATGATTTGACGCTTGATGTGACGCTAGATGCGACTAGCGATTTGACGCTTGATTTGACTTGCGTGCCGCACTCGAATTCGAAATGCGAATGCGCTCGTAAATAATCTCGGGCTCGGGTTCGCTAATTCCAAATTAACGAATTTTCCATTGCGACATAATTAAATGATTACGCCTAGAAAAGTCACTATTCACGTCGCTAACGAATTAATTCTAAATTAATTTGTTCGCCCGAATTAAAATCTATTTTTAATTCCGCGTCGAAATCCAATTTCATTTAATATATCGAATATATTAATTTAACCGATTAATTCCAAATTAATCGTTTTTCTCTCTTTAAATAATATTTTATCTCAGATAAAATATCTCCGCAATTAATCCCAGATTAATTTTCTCTCTCTTCTAATTAATCCCAGATTAATTAAAATGCGAGTCATAGGTCATCGGTGAATCTTCGAGAAGCGACCCATGAGATCCCCAGATATGTTGGCAGTAAATTCGGTCGTCGGACTATCCAAACATGTAAGTACCTCGTACTACATTTTACCGATTTACAGGACAAGATTGGCTTCTAGCAAAGCGCCATGCCTACCCAATTCTCCAGAAATATCCTTACAGGAATAAAGGATCTATATCAGGCGTAGTATACGTAGTATTGTGTATTTCGATCCAGTGTCGGATGATCACGTGCTAGGCCTGAGGCTGGAATTGTGTCTGCCCCGTACAAAGCACATGTCGGATGTCTGGTAACTAGTCTCTATAATCGGATAAACCTGACCTTGTCATTTTATCTCGATGACTGCCGTACTTAAGAGTACTAGTACCGTATCCTACGCGACCATCATCTCCATATGACTGGAGTGACACTTCCGTCTTGACATCACACCCAACACACTATGATTCTCAATATACCCAGTATAGGCGTACACAGAACCTGTTAAAGCCCTGGACGACCACAACCAAAGTATATTTATTGTCGCAAGTATTAGCGGTGCAAGTCTCAGGTTAAGACCAAATACACCTACCCTGATTTCGGACTTCCATAGACACATAGTCATACTACCAATGGAATTCTGAGGGGGTCTATCCAGAGCGAAGCTGTTTCCCGTACCATCGGTAAAACACAACCTCCTATTACACTTGCATGAGTATCCTATACCCAAATATATGAGAACTATGTCGTTATGCCCTCACAATGCGCACAAGTGTAATACTAGTCTTTTACATATTTATCGATGTCCAATCTCGATAATACTCTGACTAGGGATATTTAATGATTTATCCTTCGTGGACTGATACTGTCTCATATCATTCATAATCCAGGAAAAAATCATAGGGACCTTCTATCATTATACATCTAGGTGATCTAATCACAAATGATAAGAGAGCAATCTCCTTTGTCACATAGTTAAATTGTACAACAACACCATGATCTGTACAAATAGTGACGCTATGGGTCATAATTGTCCAACACTAAGGACTGTATCTTGTTTGTTTAAGTTTTTTATAATTTAAATTATGCATTTTTATTTTTAATAGTAGTAGTATTTTATTTACTTTTTATTTCTTTTATGTTTAGTAGTTAATTTTCTGCTGGGGAAATGGTGAAGTTTTTATTCTTATAGTTTAGATTAATCTCCCTTAATTATAATATATAAATTATCTTAAAACCTGACTTTATTGGATACCGCCTTTATGGTTGGTTGGACTTAATAAAAATGATTTTAACCTGACTAAATTGGATACCGCTTTTATGGTCTGTTGGAATTAATTATAACTTGACTTAATCAGGATACCGCCTATATGGTCGATTGGTAATGACATGCAAAATTATATATTATAATAAGAGAGATTTCTAAATTAGAAATAGTAAAGGTGGATCCTCTAACCCCATCATTTTATTTTTAATCTAGGGAAGTGATGAAGCACAATATTCTCATGCTTAATAATTGATTTAATTATATTATGTTTAATATTTTAGTTTGTTTATTGAATCTTAAGCTTGATGCTTCTTGTTGCCTGATCACCAATAAGATTGATGTGGTAAACTTAAAATGAACTTGGAAAATGGATTTTAGGTTTCAGTCTTCTCACCTTAGGGCATGGTGACCCTTAGGTAGATTTCCTTCTAGGATAGAAATATACATGTCGGGCGGGGGTAGAACTTGAACTTAATGAATTCAGGTAACTTGGTTAACATAGATATATGATTAATTGGGTTATACTGGGTATTTGCATCTGACCATCGGAAGAGGCTTTTGCATACCTTCGTGTTCCAGGTTAGCAGACTGATTTATTACACATATATAAAAGAATCAATTTATCATTCCTAGATATTTGTGTCTTTTGTTTATTTTCCTTAGTATTTTCTTTTGTGTATTTATTTATTTAGCAAACCCACATTCAACCAACCAATCAAGCAATCATTCCCTTCTTCCTTTAATTAGATACATGTAATTAAATAGTATCAATAATTAATAACAATACTAGAAATTAAGTCCTCGTGGGATCGATATTTTTATACTACTTGAGCGATACGTGCGCTTGCGTTACGTGTGTGTTTTCCATCAATCAGCCAGCATCAGACACTAAAACATTGATAGCTTATAAATAAAGCAATATTATCTAAAATATGAATGCTTATTGAATGGTTGTGTCAAGAAATTAGACCTGATAAGTTTCCACACCGTGTACAGAAGAATTGTTTTTTTAATATGATGGAAGTCCTTTAAGTTCCTAAGCATTAACCTCTGCAAATCAATGAAAACTCAGATTTTGAAGAAGACATATATGCTTTTATCACGTGATTCATTCCAAAAAAAATCCACATCGCTTACATCACAACATGTGTCACGACCCAAAACCGGGGCCAATGACAACGGGGTAAATAAATAAAATAAAATTATCAAATGGTCAAAATGTCAGCAGAAAACGGTCAAAATGTCAAAACATTACTTGGTCAAAAGTGACCAAAATATAAAATTTCAAAACATGCCCCGGGGACTTTAAAACAAAAGGAAATATAAAATCATTTGGATTATATCAAAAATATTCCCACAGTTTAAATGTGAACACCAGTTGTCAAATAGATAATTCAAATTCAAATAATGGTCCGACTACGTAATGCATTACCTAAACAACTACACAATCTGATAATCTCAAATACAAGTCAATTACCTCCACGAATGCACTAGCACCGTCGAAACGAAGAAAACTACTCAACATGATCCGAACACTCTCGAGAAATCAAACCAGCTACTTACTCTCCGAAGCTTCAAAAACCAAGAACGCACTCGGAAGTTCTGAAATTTTAAATTGAGAGGTGAGTGAAACCACATGCTCAGTAGGAATTAATGTACTCACCTTAATTGGTTTTACCAAAACCTGCATCGTTAGTAAGATATATAGATATATTTGTCCAATGAAATAATTTCGAGGATGCGAGTTAAGAAATAATTATAATTTATACATTTATCAATATAAATAAAATATACATCCTCGACAACATTAGTCATTTAAATAAAAAGGTGAGTGAAATGCCACACGGAGCCACGTAACCAGACTCCCAACACTGGAGCTGTAAACAAACAATGTGCCATATAGGGCCACGTAATTGGTCACCTCAAACAGAAGCCGTGAATAATCAATGTGCCACAACGGGGCCACATAACAAACATGATCATATGCCACGAAGGGATCCTCGTGATCAAATAATACAATAGGCAATAATAAACAAATCCTGCGTAGGTTCAGGACTCTCACTCAGGGACACGTCATCACCGTCCAAATAGTGCCGCTTGGGGCCGCATAACAGTTATCGCAATGGGTCAACCGAGGTCCATAGGGTGGGCCAAAATGGGACTCCACACAAGCAAATGCCACAACGGGCTAAATAATAACCAAGATGTGCTCCACAATGAGGCACCACATATACCAATTTTAATATTTTTACCGATCCAATTTACATTTATACTACCATACAGATATTTATAAAAACAAAATAATAAACTCATTATGGTCGTGTCATGCCGCCCATCGCGCCATTTCACATTTCCATAAAACATGGCTAATATTAAGATACATTTCACTTTATTTTCATAGGCATAAAATAATGAGATATATATATATATATATAATTTAAAACCATAATTAAGATGAGTACTGAATCCCTACTTAAACCACATGCTCGAAGCGTGAAACTAATCTTACAACAATGCTAAATGCGTTAAGCCAATACCGTTGGTCTAACAGCTACAAAACTCTCTTTGGTCTCACACGACATGTTCTACGAGGCACACGGGATCTCGCTGACTGATGATCGCCTAAAGATCACAAAAAAGTGACATCTCAAAACCGCACGAAATGGTCGAACCAATGCGTCGGGGACGTTGAAATCAACAAACTATCTCACTCATGATGGCGCGTGGCCTCTACGCGTCTCCACACGCGTTGGTGGTGGGGCCCATACGGAATGTGCATGTTGTCACCCTGAATCCAATGCGATGGTCACTCGCCCAACAGCTCTCCGGTTTGCCATAGATCATCAAAAAACCGCTTGAATCTTCAAGCTCTCCCTTCGTCGAAAAATGACCATCTTCGGTGACACCACCACCACCAAACTACTCCCCACGACCTGCTCTATCTTCCCCCTAGACTGTTGGACAATTATGACCCATAGCATCACTATTTTGAAAAGGACATGGTGTTCTTGTACAAAATTAACTATGTGACAAAGGAAGTTGCTCTTTTATCATTTGTAATTGGATTACTCAGATATATAAATGAAAAGTCCTTATGATTAGTTCCAGATTAATAAGATATGAGACAGTATTAATCCATGAAAGGTTTAATCATAAAATATCCCTAGTCGTAGTATTATCGAGACTGGACATCGATAATGCGGAATAGACTAGTATTACACTTGTGCGGGTTATGGAAACGTAACAGCATAGTTCTCATATATTTAAGTATTGGATACTTATGCAAGTGTGATAGAAGGTTCTGTTAGCCGTTGGACCGGGAACAGCTTCGCTCTGGATAGACCCATCGGAATCTCATTGGTAGTATGACTATGTGTCTATAGGAATCCGCATCAGGGTAGGTGTATTTGGTCTTAACCTGAGACTTGCATCGTTAATACTTGCGACAATTAGTACGTTTTGGTTTTGGTCGTCCAGAGCTTTAACAGGTTCTATGTACGCCTCTTCTGGGTATACTGAGAATCGTAGTGTGTTGGGTGTGATGTCAAGATTGAAGTATCACTTCAGTCATATGGAGATGATGATCACGCAGGGATACAGAACTGATACTCTTAAATGCTGCAGCTATCGAGATAGTATGACTAGGTCATGATTATCCGATAACAAAGACTAGTTGCTAGTGATTCGATATATGTTTCGTACGGGGCAGACACAATTCCAGCCTCAGGCCTAGCAAGTGACATCCAATACTGGATCGTAATACGCAATACATAGTATATTATGCCTGATATAGATTAAATATATTCCATGTTGAATATATTTCTAGAGAATTAGGTAGGCACGGTGTTTTGCTAGAAGCCAACCATGTCTTGTAAATTGGTAAGAACGTGGTACTGGGTACGCACATGTTCGGATAGTCCGATGACCGTATTTACTGCCTACATATTTAGGGATCTTTTGGGTCGCTTCCCGAAGATTAACCGATGACATTTGACTCAAATAGAATTAATCTAGGGTTAATTATGAGAGAGAAAAATTGATCTGGGATTAATTACGGCAAGAATTAATCTGGGATTAATTAACAGAGAAAGAATTAATTTGGGATTAATTACGTCATGAATTAATCTGGGATTAATTCATGAAGTAGAGAGAACACGATTAATTTGGAATTAATCGGCAAAGTGAATTTAATAGTGAAATTAGATTTTACTATTTAATTAATTGGGCTAAAATAATATATTAGATATATTAATTGAATTCGGATTTCAATGCGGAATTAAAATTGGATTTTAATTCGTGCGAACGAATTAATTTGGAATTAATTCACAAGCGACTTTCGTAATAATTTTGCTAGGCATTATTATTTAATTAAATTGGATTTAATCACGTCGCAACGGATAATTCGTTTAATCGGATTAAACGAACCCGAGCCTGAAGTGTGTTGAGTAACCCACTTGAATTTTGAATTTAAAGTGGGACGCATTTCACTTCTATCACTAGTCATTTTTGTGATGGAAATCTTGTCACCTTTTTGGTGATGGAAGTGGGTGAATGCATTTATTGAAATTTTTCTCAACAAACTTAATTGGTTTTTGGAAAAACATTTTGACAACATTTGTAACAAGTTGAAAACTCTCTCTCCCTCATTCTTCTCCAAATGGCCGAAACTCCCTCTCTTCTTCCTTGAATTGTGTTTCAAAAATTCACCATTGCTAGCACTTTGGGAGTCAATTTAAGGTGATAGGAAAACTCACCCTAGAGTTTGGAATGCAAAAGAAAGCTCGGAGCTTCCACACATCCATGAAAAAGTTTTGAATCTCAACCGATCAAAGTAAGTAATTTCCGCAACTTGTCTTTGATTTATTCAGACACAAATCATCTTAGTGATCTTGTGGCATGTGTAGGACACTAACAATGGTTTCTAGAGCCATCCTAAGTTTGATTTGAATTCTAGGATTTATATATTTTAATTTGGGGATTTTGTGTTTGGAGCATGATTTCTTCAAATTGGTTGTTTGGTGAACACTAGAAGCATGTATAGATTGATTTTGCTTCAATTTGTGTTGGACATAAATTGGATGATAAAACATGATTAATTAGTTTAGTTGATGTTTTAGAAATATTAGTTTAATTAATTAATTATGACAATTACACTTTAATTATAATTAATGTGATATTTGGAATGTATATTAATTAAAAATATTATTTTCAAATTTGATGGTCTAATTTTGTGTATTTGGGCTTAATGAGCTTGGTTGGGCCAAGCTTGATTTTGGACAATTGGATTGGATCCAAATTGGGCCCAAAACCATTTCCATAAAGTTCAAATATAACTTTTGGGCCTTTTAATATTTAATTGGGCCTAATGGGCCAAAATTGATTTTATGGCAAATGGTGATTCCTAATTGGGCCTTGGCATCTTGGATTGGATCCATATTGGCCAAAGCCCATGCCTTAAGAATTAATTAAAATCTCATTGAACTTTAATTAAAAGGTATTAGATACTAATTGGGCCTTTGAGCCCATTTAGATTATATTTAGAATTTAGTCTAAAAGACACTAAAATAAGTGTAATTATTTAGTTGGAATTAAATTGAATTAGATTGAATACAAATTAAATTGGATTTAAAATTATAGTTCGATATAATTCAAGAATACGTACTTTGAGTATTTATTCTTAAACGAGTTGGACTCGCGCAAATCAATCGTTGTTTGAACATTGGATGATCATTAATTCAAAGATTAATTAATTGGATTAGATTGATTGAATAACATGCTATGTGTGAATACTTGGATGTATTGTATGAATATATTATACGGATGGATATTAGAAGGGTGAGGGCAATTTTGGAAATTGTTGTAATAAATTTAGAATATTTTAAATTGGACCTGCGTGTCCAGCCTATTATCTCTATTCTCTTTGTATTTCTCTTCTCACCAATTCCCCTCAATGTTAATGGTTTCTTTAATGTATTATGTAATTGGTAGAAGTAAGAATAGTGCTAGCGGGAGAGAGGAAAATGAGAGATTTGTTCTAGGAATAAATTGTTATATATCCATCCACATATCATTATTAAATTTATTCGCGTCTTATTATGTTTTTAGAATGCATGTTTAAGGGTGTATGATGAGACCTAATCAAAGATAATAAATTGGTTGCCAATTTACGCGAAAAACCCTATTTAAATATTAAGCGTTTTCCTTCCAATGAGTGGTTCTCTCTCAAGATCCAAGATTGGCATTGGTTTGTTGGCCAAAGTCAATATCAATGTCCATCGCGGATGTGTTTGAACCACGAAAGCTTTGTTTCATATCGCATGTCTTGGGCGGTTGTGATTTGTTGGCTAAAGTCAAGGTCACTTCTAGTTCATCGACGTGGATTATGAAGCTTTCCCATTGTCAATGGGTCGCGCTTAACTGTAATCATTAAGTTTGTTGAGCCAAAGCCAAAGCTTAGTTGATTCAGAGGAAAAGGTTAGGAAATATATATTAGATATATATTTTGGACTTGGAGGTCCATCTACCGGATCTAGGAATTGGATGGATCCAATTGATCTTAGAGATCTACCTAGTTAAGTTTCATACAGCTTGTTGGCCAAAGTCAAGGTTGTGTGTTATTTAACGGATCCTAGCCCACTAGGAAACTAGGTTTCCCGAGTACTCCACAGAGGGTTAGAGGCTCGCCGAAAAATAGTGGGAGGCAAGTATTAAATTTGCAATTTCGATTAAATACTTGCCAATACACGCTCCTTTAATTTATTTATCGTTGTTATAAATATATTAGTTGGACTAATATTTAATATTGCTTTCTTTGAACAGTTAGACAGTAAAAGACACTACTCCACTTGTAGTTGGTCATATAGTTGGACTATAGTAACCATTACATTTTGAGTGTACCCAAAATCGTTGATTGGATAGTTGGACTATTGCAATCAAGATAAATGAAAGATTAGCGTTAGGGACATAATCATAGGCGATAATGTCTTTAATGGCTTCAATTTTCCATATTGGGAGATGAATCTCAGGATAGTCCTGGGAGCTGAGATGTTACTCTATAGTATAGAGAAACCTCTCGGGCCCTGAGCCCGGAGTTGAACAAATAGTAGAGCATGAGCTTAGGAAGACTCATCGTGATGATAACTTTAGTGCTCAATCTGTTATGCTTTCCGCAATGACTCCTTAATTTCATCGTCAGAACTAAGGATTAGATCATTATACCATGATATTGAAATTAAAGGATCTTCATAGATCTAACCTTAGATCTTGGAAATGCGAATTGCAAAAGAAGCTCTTGTTGGACAGTTATGACCCATAGCATGGCTGTTTGTAAAAGACATTGTGTTTTTGTACAAAAATAACTATGTTGTAATGAAATTGCCTTTTACCATTTTTTAATTTACTTACTTTGATATATAAATGGTAAAAGTCCTTATGATTAGTTCCGAATTGAGATGATATGAGACAATATCAATCTATAAAGGTTTAATCATTCAATATCCCTAGTCGTAGTATTATCAAGATTGGACATCGATAATGCGGAATAGACTAGTATTGCACTTGTGCGCGTTGTGAGGGCATAACAGCATAGTTCTCATATATTTAAGTATTGGATACTTATGTAAGTGCGATATGAGGTTGTGTTTTACCGATGGTACGGAAAACAGCTTCGCTCTGGATATACCCCGCGGAATCCCATTGGTAGTATGTATATGTGTCTATGGGAGTCTGCTTCAGGGTAGGTGTATTTGGTTTTAACATGAGACTTGCATCGCTAGTACTTGCAACAATCGATAAACTTTGGTTTTGGTCGTCCAGGGCTTTAACAGGTTCTGTGTACGCCTCTTCTGGGTTTATTGAGAATCATAGTGTATTGGATGTGATGTCAAGACGGAAGTATCACTTCAGACATATGGAGATGATGATCACGCAGGGATTCAGAACTGGTTCTCTATTGTGTTGCAACCATCGGGATAATATGACAAGGTCATGATTATCCGATTCAAAGAGACTAGTTGCTAGATATCCGATATGTGTTTCGTACAGGGCATACACTTTTCCACCCCCAGGCCTTGCATGTGACATCCGATACTGGATCTCAATACGTAATACTACGGTATACTATGTCTGATATAGATCGTATATTCCATTAAGAATATTTCTGGAGAATTGGGTAGGCATGGCGCTTTGCTAGAAGCCAACATTGTCTCGTAAATCGGTAAAAACGTAGTACGAGGTACGCACGTGTTCGGATAGTCTGACGACCGTATTTACTGCCAACATATCAAGGGATCTCTTAGGTCACTTCCCGAAGATTCACCGATGACGTATGATTCGAGCACAATTAATATGGGATTAATCGCGGAGACGTTTTATCTTGGATAAAGTACTATTTGAAGAGAGAGAAAGATTAATTTGGAATTAATCGACAAAATAATATATTTGATATATTAAACGAAATTGGATTTCGACGCGGAATTAAAATTATATTTTAATTCGGGCAAACTAGTTAATTTAGAATTAATTCGTTAGCGACGTGAATAGTAATTTCGCTAGGCATAATTATTTAATTACGTCGAGACGAAAGTTCGTTAATTCGGAATTAGCGAAACTGAGCCCGGAAGTGTTTGCGGGCCCACTCGTATTTTGAATTAAAATGGGGCCCACAAGTCACATCGCGAATCACATCACTTGTCATTTAAAGGTGATAGATGTCAAAGTCATTTTTTGTGAGTGACATGCTGTCACTATTCATGATGCAAGTTGTTGAGAGCCTTTATTACAATTTTGGAGCCAAAATTGGCTTTGACTTTTTGTAAGCTATTACAATTTGGTAATTGTTTTTCATACGGTTTTGGAAAACAAATATTGGAAAAACAAAACTCTCTCCCTCTCCATTTTCTTGCAAAAATCGTGAGCTCCATTGAAGGGAAAATTTGATTTTCTTTCTTCATTTGCTAGCACAATCAAATGATCAAACAAGGTGATAGGGAAGCTTATCTTAGAGCATGGATTTCCATTGAAGCTTGGAGCTTGTAGATCATCTTCAACAAACCACATTGGCCGAATCTCAAAGAGGACTTGGAGGAAAAGTTTTGTTGAGCATCACATCCAATCCGATCATTGTAAGTGTGTTTCTGCCACATTTCTTTATAGTATTCATTCTATTTCATGGCTTAAAATGATCTTGGGACATCAATAGAAACCAACAATGGTATCATGGAGCCTTGTTTAAGCATGAAATATTTTACGGTAAAATTTGGGTAAATTGATTTTGAGCATGTTTTGAATAAATTACTTGTTTGAGCATGCTTATAGATGGATGACTTTGAGTTGTTTGTGATCAATTTTGAGAAAAATGGATTGGATCAATTTTTCACCCAAAACTTGGCTTGGCCGAATATGTATTACCCTTGGAAGTCTTGGAATTTTTTGTTTTGATGATCATTGAATGACTTGAAACGAATTGCAAATGTCGATTTGTAATTCGATCGGATTGAAAAACGAAATCGGACAAAAATCCTTACCTTGGCCGAGAACAAATTAGCATGTATGGACTTGATTTTTGATTCAAGAATGTTGGACATTAGTTGAACAAATAGGATACATAATTAATTGGTTAAATTGTATTTTGGAAATATTGATTTAGTTAATTAATTGATGTATTACACTTTAATTAATTAAGTTATAAAATTTGGAATTTTAAAATTTGGTTAATTGGGCTTAATTTTGAATTGGGCTTGAAAATGTTATATTTGGGCATAATGGACTTGGTTGGGCCAAGTTGGTTTAGGCCAATTGGATTGGATCCAAATTGGGCCTAAATCATTCCATTAAGTTCAAATGTAAAAATGGGCTTTAAAAGTTTAATTGGGCCTTATGGGCTAAAATTGGTTTTTTGGCATATGAGGGTGATTCCTCAATGGGCTTGGTAATTGTTTTTGACCCATATTGACCAAAGCCCATGCCTTATGAAATCAATTGAAAGCCCATCGGACTTTAATTAAACGAACATTGAATGTTAGTTGGGCTTTGAGACCCGATAAGATTAGATTTGGAATCTTAGTCATTAAAGCGCATTAAAAAGTGTAGATATTTAATTTGGAATTATTAAATACATGAATCAGTTTTGAATACGGATTAATTAGATTTAACGAATAGTTCGATATAATTCAAGAATTCATACTTTATTACGTACTATTCTCAACGAGTTGGACTCGCGCAAATCAAATCATTGTTTGAACATTGGATGATCACTAATATTCAAAGATAATTAGTTTGATTAGTTTGATTGAATAACATGCTTGTGAATGACATGGATGTGATATATGAATAGCGTATATCGGATGGATATTAGAAGGGAAAGGGCAATTTTAGAAATTGTTGTAAATTCGAAATTTATAAATTGGACATGCGTGTCCAGCCATATCTCTAATTATTTCTTTGTATTCTCTTTTCACCTAATTCCCCTCAATGTTAATGAAGTTTCTATTATTGTATTATGTAATTGGGTAGAAGTAGAATAGTGCTAGCCGGGGAGAGGAAAGAGAGCGATTTGTTCTAGGAACAATCTGTTTAAATATCCATCTGCATATCGTTATTAATTTACTTTCCGCGCCTTATTATGCTTTTAGAAATGCATGCTTAAGGGTGTATGATGAGACCTTAATAAGATAATAAAAATGGGTTGCCAATTTACGCGAAAAACCCTCAAAACATATTAAGTGTTTTTCCTTCCGTTGAGTGATTCTTACTCAAGATCCAAAGTTGGCATTGGTTTGTTGGCCAAAGTCAAGACTTTTGTCAATTGCGGATGTGTTTGAATCATGAGAGTTTTGTTCCATATCGGTGTCTTGTCCAAGTCGTGATTTGTTGGCCAAAGTCAAGATCATTTCTTGTCCATCGACATTGATTACGAAGCTTTCCATGTCAATGGGTCCCGCTTAACTGGAATCATTAAGCTTGTTGTGCCAAAGCCAAGGCTTAGTTGATTCAGAGGAAAAATGTTAGGTAAATATATTGGATATATTGGCATATATACTGTATATATGTTTCGGACTTGGATGTCCACCTACCGGATCTAAGAATTAGATTAGATCCAATTGATCTTCGAGATCTACCTAGTTAAATATCATACAGCTTGTTGGCCAAAGTCAAGGTTGTGTGTTATTTAACGGGATCCTAGCCCACTAGGAAACTGGGTTTCCCGAGTATTCAACAGAGGGTTAGAGGCTCGCCGAAAAATAGTGGGAGGCTAGTATTGAATTTGCAATTTCATTCAGATACTTAGCTTTACGCGCTTTTAAATTATTTCGTCAAAATTATATTATTAGTTGGACTAATACAATGTTATTTTTCTTGTAACAGTTAGACTGTACCCATATATCGTTGATTAGATAGTTAGACTATCGTAATCAAGATGACAGGAAAGGGAAATGTCCGAGACATTATCATGGGCGAAAATGTCTTCAAGGTCACGAACTTTGCCGATTAGGAAATGAATCTGAGGATAGTCCTTGGAGCCGAGAGGCTGCTATATACTATACAGACACATCTTGGGCCTAAGCCCAAACCTGATCAGTTACTTGAGATGGAGCTTTGGAAGACTCACAGCGATGATAATGATACTGCTCAGTCTATTATGCTTGCTTCTATGACTCAGCATTTCCGTCGACAGAACAGGGACTTGGATCCCTATAACATGTTGACAAGGTTGCACGATCTTCACCGATCTAACCGGAGGTCGAAGAGATATGAGTTAACACAGAAGCTCTTCCGTTCACGTATGTCAGAAGGCATGTCTGTTGAGTCCCATGTGGTACAGATGATTGCTGACATAGATGAGCTGGCTGAGATGGGGATAGTCTTAGAGGCTGAGATTACCATAGATATGATCTTACAATCTCTCCCTAATACATGGAAACAGTTCATCATAAACTATAACTTGATGAACACAGATGATACTCTTGGAGAGTTGTTGTCAATTCTCAAGGAAGCTGAGAAGGATCTACTTAAAGGCAAAATGCGTGAGGCGCACTTTTCTTCGACATCTCATACACCGAGGGCTGGGCCCAAGGCGACTGGAGGTGTGAAGAAGAAGAAGCATAAAAGAAAGGGCAAAGCCAAATTGTCAAAGGCTTCTGGGAAGCCTAAGGACAAATCTCAGGATATTTGCCTCCAGTGCGGCAAGCGGGGTCACTGGAAGCGTGACTGCCGCGAGTACAAGGCGCTCCAGAATGAGATTAAAGCGGCAAGGCACCAGCTTCAGGTATGTTTGTTATTGAAATAAACATGACTATTTCTAATTTTAAAAATTGGATTTTTGATTCTCGTTGTGGTACTCACATATGTACTGATGTGCAGGATCTGCGGATTAGCAGGAGACTGGCCTCAGGGGAGATTGATCTACGCATCGGAAATGGGGCACCAGTCGCCATTTTGGCCGTTGGCACTTTTTTTTTAGAACTGCCCTCGGGGCATGTACTTGAACTTAATGACTGTTATTATGTACCTAGTTTGACTAGGAATATTATTTCTGTATCTATGTTACCCAATGTGGGTATACTTTTGTATTTAGGAGCACTGGGTGTTTTGTTTATAAAAATGATGTAGAAATTTGCAATGCTGTTGCAAATAATGGTCTTTATATTTTGAATATAAATCAATCTCAAACATATAATAACAAACAAAAGGCTTAAAATGAGTAATAAAGATGAAACTTATATGTGGCACTGTCGTCTGGGACACATAAACAAAACTCGCATATCCACACTTTCGAAGAGTGGGTACTTGGACGGATTTGATCCAAATTCATATGACGTCTGCGAATCTTGCTTATTAGGTAAAATGCCTAAATCACCTTTTAGCGGTAAAGGTGAACGTGCCACCGAACTGTTAGCCCTCGTTCATAGTGACGTATGTGGGCCCATGTCTAGCCAGGCTAGAGGTGGATACGAATACTTCGTAACCTTTATGGATGATGTATCGCGTTACGGTTATGTGTATCTTATGAGACACAGTCGGAAACTTTTAAGAAATTCAAAGAGTTTTGACACGAAGTTGAAAAACAGACCGGCAAGAGTATAAAGACATTACGGTCGGACCGTGGTGGCGAATACTTGAGCAATGAGTTCTAGATTACTTGAAAGAATATGGTATTCTTTCACAGTGGACTCCTCCTAGAACACCGCAATTAAACGGTGTGTCCGAACGGAGAAACCAAACCTTGTTGGACATGGTTAGGTCTATGATGAGTCGCACTGAGATACATGTTTCCTTCTGGGGATATGCATTAAACAGTGCAATTCTTATTTTGAATAAGGTTCCGTCAAAGTATGTACAACAGACACCATATGAGATATGGACAGGAAAGAAACCGGGTTTCTCATTCCTGAAGATTTGGGGATGCTGCGCATACGTCAAACGTTTAGAAGGTACCGAACTTGAACCCAAATCGGATAAATGCCTATTCGTAGGATATCCTAGGGAAACCAAAGGATATTACTTCTATCACCTACGAGAAAACAATGTATTTGTTGCTCTACATGCGGTTTTCCTTGAGAATGAATTCCTAAATGCAGTGGTTAGTGGGAGGAAAGTAGAACTCGATGAAAATCAGAGTGATACTGTTCCTGGCATAGAATCCTCAACGGAACAAGAACAGTCCATCCGGGATGAGACTGTACCACAATCTTCTATTACACAAGGACCGCGTAGGTCGGAGAGAGTCAGGAAACAACCTGAGAGGTATGGGTTTCTGATCTCACCTCATGTAGATATTAATCTCATTGAGGATAACGAACCGGCTACATATGAGGAAGCGATACAAGATATCGATTCCGCTTTATGGTAAGAAGCCATGAAGTCTGAAATGGATTTCATGTACACCAACCAAGTTTGGATACTGGTTGATGCACCAGAAGCCGTAAAGCCTATTGGTTGCAAAAGGGTCTTCAAGAAGAAGACCGAAATGGATGGAACGTACAAACGTACAAAGCTAGGTTTGTAGCGAAGGGGTATCATCAATGACATGGTGTCGATTACGACGAAACTTTCTCACATGTTGCCATGATTAAATCCATTCGGATAATGCTTGCAATTGCTGCATATTTCGATTACGAGATATGGCAGATGGACGTTAAAATCGTTTTCCTTAACGGAAACCTTTTGGAGGATGTTTATATGCAACAGCCTGACGGTTTTATCGTGCCTAGACTTGCAAACAAGGTTTTAAGTTAAATCGGTCCATTTATGGACTGAAGCAAGCATCGCGGTCATGGAACCAACGTTTTGATGAGATCATAAAAGAGTATGATTTCATTCAAAACGAAGATGATCATTATGTATATAAGAAGGTTAGTGGGAGAGCACTGACTTTTATTGTCCTTTACGTTGACGATGTATTGCTTATAGGAAATGACATTCCCATGCTAACGTCGGTGAAAGCTTGGCTATCATTGAAATTCTCCATGAAAGATCTGGGAGAAGCAGCATTTATTCTGGGAATAAAGATCTACCGGAATAGATCTAGAAAGCTGCTTGGAATATCCCATAGTACATATATTGACAAAGTGTTGAAAAGATTCAACATGGATCAGTCCAAGATGGGGCTGTTGCCAGTGTCACATGGTGTCTATCTATCTAATGACATGTGTCCTAAAACTCAAGATGAGAGAGACAGTATGAGTCGGATACCGTTCACCTCGGCAGTCGGATCGATCATGTATGCCATGAAATGTACGCGACCTGATATATTAAATGCTTTAAGCATGTGTAGTCGATATTAGGCCGATCCAGGTGAAGGTCACTGGATGGCGGTTAAGAATATCCGTAAGTAACTTAGACGAACTAAGGATGCTTTCTTAATCTATGGAGATTGAGAACTTGAGGTAACTGGGTATACCGATGCAAGTTTCCAAACCGATAAAGACGACTGTAAGTCGCAATCTGGGTACATTTTTTGTTTGAATAACAGAGCAGTGAGCTGGAAATCTTCCAAGTAAGAGACTGTTGCCGATTCAACAACAGAAGCGGAGTATATAGCTGCAGCTGAAGCAGCAAATGAAGCAACTTGGATCCGAAAATTCCTAATTGGATTAGGAGTAGTTCCGTTAGCAGCTGAGCCCGTTCCCTTGTATTGTGACAATAACGGGGCTATAGCACAGGCTAAAGAATCGCGGTCTCATCAACGATCCAAGCATGTTCTTCGACATTTCCATCTGATTCAGGAGATCATACATCGTGGCGATGTGAAGGTCGAGAAGGTCGCATCAGATGACAACATTGCAGATCCGCTGACGAAAGCAATTCCTCAGCAAAAGTTTGAGCGACATGTATTTAGTTCAGATATTAGATGCTTGAGTGACTGGCTATAGGCCAAGTGGGAGATTGTTGGACAGTTATGACCCATAGCGTCACTGTTTGTAAAAGACATTGTGTTTTTATACAAAATTAACCATGTTGTAATGAAATTGCCTTTTACCGTTTTGTAATTTATTTACTTTGATATATAAATGGTAAAAGTCCTTATGATTAGTTCTGGATTGAGATGATATCAGACAGTATCAATCCATAAAGGTTTAATCATTAAATATCCCTAGTCGTAGTATTATCGAGATTGGACATCGATAATGCGGAATAGAATAGTATTGCACTTGTGCGCGTTGTGAGGGCATAACGGCATAGATCTCATATATTTAAGTATTGGATAATTATGCAAGTGCGATAGGAGGTGGTGTTTTACCGATGGTACGGAAAACAGCTTCGCTCTGGATAGACCCCGCGGAATCCCATTGGTAGTATGTATATGTGTCTATGGGAGTCCGCTTCAGGGTAGGTGTATTTGGTCTTAACCTGAGAATTGCATCGCTAGTACTTGCGACAATCGGTAAACTTTGGTTTTGGTCGTCCAGGGCTTTAACAGGTTCTGTGTACGCCTCTTCTAGGTTTATTGAGAATCGTAGTGTATTGGATGTGATGTCAAGACGGAAGTATCACTTCAGACATATGGAGATGATGATCACGCAGGGATTCAGAACTGGTTCTCTATTGTGTTGCAACCATCGGGATAATATGACAAGGCCTTGATTATCCGATTCAAAGAGACTAGTTGCTAGATATCCGATATGTGTTTCGTACGGGGGAGACACTTTTCCACCCCCAGGCCTTGCACGTGACATCCGATACTGGATCTCAATACGCAATACTACGGTATACTACGCCTGAAACAGATCGTATATTCCATTAAGAATATTTCTGGAGAATTGCGTAGGCATGGCGCTTTGCTAGAAGCTAATCTTGTCTCGTAAATTGTAGTACGAGGTACGCACATGTTCGGATAGTCCGACGACCGTATTTACTGCCAACATATCCAGGGATCTCTTGGGTCGCTTCCCGAAGATTCATCGATGACGTATGATTCGAGCATAATTAATCTGGGATTAATCGCGGAGACGCTTTATCTTGGATAAAGTTCTATTTGAAGAGAGAGAAAGATTAATTTGGAATTAATCGACAAAATAATATATTCGATATATTAAACGAAATTGGATTTCGTCGTGGAATTAAAATTAGATTTTAATTCGGGCAAACGAGTTAATTTAGAATTAATTCGTTAGCGACGTGAATAGTAATTTCGCTAGGCATAATTATTTAATTACGTCGCGGCGAAAGTTCGTTAATTCGGAATTAGCGAAACCGAGCCCAAAAATGTTTGCGGGCCCACTCATATTTTGAATTAAAATGGGGCCCACAAGTCACATCGCGAATCACATCACTTGTCATTTAAAGGTGATAGATGTCAAAGTCATTTTTTGTGAGTGACATGCTGTCACTATTCATGATGCAAGTTGTTGAGAGCCTTTATTACAATTTTGGAGCCAAAATTGGCTTTGACTTTTTGTAAGCTATTACAATTTGGTAATTGATTTCATACGGTTTTTGAAAACAAATATTGGAAAAACAAAACTCTCTCTCTCTCCATTTTCTTGCAAAAATCGTGAGCTCTATTGAGGGGAAATTTTGATTTTCTTTCTTCATTTGCTAGCACAATCAAATGATCAAACAAGGTGATAGGGAAGCTTATCTTAGAGCATGGATTTCCATTGAAGCTTGGAGCTTGTAGATCATCTTCAACAAGCCACATTGGCCGAATCTCAAAGAGGACTTAAAGGAAAAGTTTTGTTGAGCATCACATCCAATCTGATCATTGTAAGTGTGTTTCTGCCACATTTCTTTATAGTATTCATTCTATTTCATGGCTTAAAATGATCTTGGGACATCAATAGAAACTAACAGCTCTTTCGCTCGCGTATGTTAGAGGGTACATCTATCGAGCACTAGGTGTCGCAGATGATTGCTGACATCGAACAGCTAGGTTAGCTGGGCATTACCTACGAGGCCGAGACTTCTATAGAGTTCATCTTACAATCTCTGCCCGACTGCTGGGGCGGGTTCGTCCTGAACTATAACATGATGAACCAAGAGAAAACTCTTGGAGAGTTAATGGCGATGCTGAAAGAAGCAGAGCCAGAGCTTCTGAAGGGCAAGAAGCGCAAGTCGCATCTTACTCCGACATCCATTCGGCCAAGGCTTGGCCGAAGGCTTCTGGGGGTGTGAAGAAGAAAAGAAAAGGGGCAAGGCTAAATCATCACAGTCTTCTGGGAAGACAGTGGACATATCCTAAGATGTCTGCATAAACTGTGGAAAACGGGGTCACTGGAAGCGTGAATGCCGTATGCATAAGGAAAACATGAAGGAAGTGAAGGTGGGCAAGACTCCGACTTCAGGTATGTTTGTTATTGTAATAAACGTGTCCACTATTGGTTTTAAAATTGGATTTTTGATACTGGATGTGGTACATACATATGTACTGATGTGCGGAATCTGCTAATTAGCAGAAGACTGGCTTCAGATGAGATCAACATGCAAGTCAGAAACGGGACGAGAGTCGTTGTTTTGGCTGTGGGAACCTAAGTTTTGGAACTGCCCTTTGGGCATATACTTAAATTAGGAAACTGTTATAATGTACCTAGTTTGACTAGAAACATTATATATATCTAGTTCAACCCGTTGGGGGTAAACCTTTATGTTCCAGAACACTGGGTGTTTTGTTTATAAAGTTGATATTGAGATATACACATTAGATGAGAATAACAGTATGTACATTTCGAATATAAATGAATCTCAAACATATAACATGACAAACAAAAGGCTCAAACTGAGTAAATCAGATGAGACTTATTAGTGGCATTGTTGTCTGAGACACATTAACAAGACTCGTATATCCCCTCTTTGGAAGAATGGATACTTGGACGAATTTGATCCTAATTCATATGATGTCTGTGAATCTTATTTATAAGGCAAAGTGCCTAAAATGCCTTTTAGCGGTAAAGGTGTACGGGCCACCGAGCTGTTAGCCCTCGTTCATGGTGACGTATATGGGCCCATGTCTAGCCAGGATAGAAATGGATATGAATACTTTGTAACCTATACGGATGTTGCATCGCATTATGGTTATATGTATCTTATGAAACACAAATCAGAAACATTTGATAAATTTAAAGCGTTTCGACACGAAGTAGAAAAATAGACCAGCAAAAGTATTAAAACATCACAGTTGGACCATGGTGGAAAATGCTTGAACAATGAGTTTCTCGATTACTTGAAAGAGTATGGTATTCTTTCACAATGGACTCCTCCCGGAACACCTCAATTGAGCGGTGTGTCCGTAAGGAGAAACCGAACTTTGTTGGACATGGTAAGGTAAATAATGAGTCGTACTAAGCTACAAATTTCCTTCACGGGATACGCATTGAACAATGCAATACTTATTTTGAATAAGGTTCCGACAAAGTCTGTTGGACAGACTCCATATGAAATATGGACAGAAAAGAAATCGAGTTACTCATTCCTACAGATTTAGGTATGCTGGGCATATATTAAACATTTGGATGGTACCAAACTAGAACCCAAATCGGATAAATGCCTATTTGTAATTGGTTATCCCATATGAAATATAATCTATATGTTTCTTGACTTTTCGGTTATACGCTAATGGAAACGTAACAGAAATTTAATGGTTAAATTGAGTTATGTTTTCTTAGGTAGAATTGAGTTGTTTAGAAAATGATTTAGATCAAAATTCTGCATTTGATGTGGAGCAATGCTTCCTTGAGGAATATCCCCACTTAAAATATGGATGTAAAGTAACGTGTATTGGATGCATGTTTCTTGGTCCGTCTTGTCAATACGGTTTATGGGTAACTTTCTATAGTTGCATCCGAGATCGTGCCAAAGCAGTAAGGGTGTAGTTGATAGAATTTTATCCATGCCGGTTTTATATTGATACTAGACAAATTCAAGTGAAAGTGGAAATCCTGAACGTGCCAAAGCTGTCAGGACTACATCGGTAGCTTGAGTTTGTCATTGGCAAGTTTGTCCTTGTGAACGTGCCAAAGCTGTCATAACGAGAAACGGTTATGACCAAAATCAGGAGTCACTGGTGAGTGATTGACAATGAGTTGTCTACCTAATGAATATACGTAGGCGAGATCGTGCCAAAGCTGAGAGTCGAAATATATTCATAGGATCCTACTCTTACTATGGAATTCAATTTAATTATTGAATTCTCGTTCTCCGTTGGGGATTACGGTATTACGTAAAGTAGTGGGAGACACTGCTGGGTTAAAAATCCATAACTAAAGCAGTGTGTAATTTTATGGAATTTGCAGCTTTTGTTTTCCTATATTCTATATTGTTTATAGAATTATACTTCTAATCTACTGCATAGCATATTACTTGAATATGTTTTCTGACTTTACTTATGGTTGCGTATTTCTATAATAGGTTCTAGAATGACAGTAGGCTTAGATATTGTTAGGTTAGTTCAAACCATCGGGAACTGTTGTTCCGATTTTCTTGAAAAATCAAGATGGTTAATGACTTAGTTACTAAGTCACGATTAGTAATCTAAATAGATATCTGTTTTAGGATATAATTGTCTAGAAAGAATAGTTTCTTATGTAGTAAGAATTGACTTGAATTAGTTCATGTCTCGAGATTCTTGACTGGCATTAAAAAAACCTCATTAGTATTTGTTTATCTTATAATGACGTTTCTTGGCTTTAGTGACTTTTAGAAGTCACGTGTCTGACACAGTTTGCTAATCAATCATTTACAATTGTTATGAATAATTGAACGCAAATTATAAAGCTTAAGAAAAGAGATGTGTATAGTTGTGTATAACGAATATTGATTCTCACAATACGACAACTATAGGTATTGGATACCGGATCTCCCATCTAATTATTTAAAATAATGTTTAATAACTGTTTTGATATTTGATATCAGAACTTGTGACTATTGGATAGTTACTTGTTCTGTATAAATAATTGTTACATATTTTAATATGACTAGTAGTGTCATTAATGAAAATATAAACATTAAGAAAAATATTCAGTTGACTAAATAACTTAGAACAATGCTTTATGAGTTTTTATCACATCAGCATTTGATGCTTGTTCCTTATAGTAAATGATGTCTGATATGAGATCACACCACATATCCTTATCCATTTAATGAATATTGTATTCAGGATGTGATTAAATCTCATTTAACCAATGATTGTCATTGGACCACAAATTTATTAAACTAATACATTGGATGTATGTAGTTTAATGAATTATAAATTGCCTTGGATAGTTTTCTTTACTTTGTAACTTAGTTACATGTTTCTAAAAGAATGTATATTAAATATCTTGAATGGTTCGAGAACTTTCAATATGTTTATGATGAAATGAGGATGGAATGTTTTGAATGGTTCAAAGTTATTCTATTTGAAGTGTTGAAAACTATATCTTTAAAATTCATCATGAATCTTTGAATTGATCAAAGATGTTTGATATGATCAAACATATGAATTTAAGGCAATTAGTTCAAAAGTTATTTAATGAATGTGATTCTTACTCAATATTATTCTTCTACGATTCCACCGTGATGGAATTGGTCAGTGGGAGGAAATGAATCTTATATGATTTGATTCGTTGATATTGAGTGTTACCGAATAAGTTTCAATACTCTTGGGGTTATGCTCCAGTAACACCAATTCATCTCTTTAATTAAGGTTTCATTCGCTCCTATAGTTACATATATGATATGTATAATAGAAAATTCGAATCTTAAAAGGTTTGAGATTTGAATCTTTCTTTTGTATAATGGTAATATAATTGAAAGTACTTGCGTCTTGGAGGTACAATTAAAAGTTTATCATTTATTCTATTTAATAGAATATTCTATTCTATTTGATAGAATATCTTTTCTACGATCCCGAGCAATAAAATTGTTTTATTACTTGATGTGTAACATCAAATGTTGACCATTGTAGAAAAGACTTGACTTATTGAAGTCAAATGTGAGAGTGATATACTGTAATGGAACTACATAATTAATTAGATGAAATGACCCTACAAAATCTTCCGTATAAGTTTAATAGGATGTCAGAATCATTTACAAAGTATTTGACACTTAATGATTCTGTTGTTTTCTTATTGAAGAAAATTATCCTATAACTTATAGTGGGAGCGATATTTGATATCGATTTCGAAAGATAGCATTGAATCATAAATCTAAGATTGTTCATAGCTTACTACGATCAAGTTTTGAACTTGATTAAGCTTTCGTTATGAATAGTTCATAATATGTGAAAATTGTTTTGCGCAACAAAAGCAAAGTGAGCTTGATAAAAGGTTTGACCTTTATAGTATGACAGTGAGAAATGTTATACTCAGTGATCTATTGTAGATTCTGAGAAAACTTGTCTCTAGTCGCACTGATTGAACAATTAAAGATTTGTTGGTTAATGTTGATATTAAACTATGTATTTTGGCTAAAGAATGCAAAGTGGCGTTCCTGAATGTTTTCTTCGAATGAGAAATCCGTTGTGGTTTCTTTGTTTGAAGAGTTTATTCTAGAGTGGCCCTAGAGTTTGTATTCTGCTAAGTTCACAGTTTGATATACTAGCTTATAGAGCCTATTGTAGACTTAAATAAGCTTTCAGAAAATTCGCGTTCTCTAATTTTGATTACAGTCAAATTGTCTGATTTTATCAAAGCGTAGAGAATACATATTTGTTAGTAGGGTCAGTGGGAGCGTACAAACTTCTTTCTAACATTGTATATATCATAAGTCTTCTTTTCTCCGTGAAAGAAGTGTGAGTAGTCTCTGTTATATTTGATATAAGGTTTCATATATGACATAAAACTAAGAGACTTTTGAGATACTCACATTAGTCGCGTATTATATATGATCTAATAAATGACACAATAAGACTATCTGTATGACTGTTAGTATAACTGTTTGATAGTTAATGTGTCTTTTATATATATAGTATTCATCTTTCGTAAAAGATGATTTCTTTGTCGAAAGAGAGATTGATTGGAATGTCTAGTCAATCTTATGCATCATAGGATGATGGTGTAATGAATACTATATTATGTGCGATTAAAAATATTAATTTAATCGTAATTGTTATAAGTTATTTTGATATGATGTAGACCATATGATGGATCTTGAAACATGTTCTTTGTGATCTTTGAGATATTAAGAATGAGTTTCTAATTCATGGAGATTTTAGTCAGCAACCATAAGGTCAGATTAGTTTTAATCCTAATTATGACATTATACGGTCTATGTCATATAAAGTCAGAAATGATGCAGTGGGAGTGTCACCGTTGATTCTACGAAACTTGTGGAATCAGTTGCAACTTATGAAGTATTGACTTATGAAGTTGCATAGTGACCATATAGATTGGAAGTTTTCATATTAGTGTAGTGTTTGTTGTTGTCTCATAGTATTTGGATTTTATTTCTAAATACATAGACAGCTCTGTAGCTATAGCACAATACTGATATAGCGTCTGAGTCATATTGATGTGGAATTTGGATTCTGTAAAATATGAATGCTGCTGGCTAAGGAAAACGATTGAGTTTGTTGGACGGACTCAATTTATTAAAGCAGACTTACTTGTTGTTGCCTACCTCTTGAGTGCTAGGTGAGCTCTTGAGGACCATGAGTATGTGATACACATTGAGATGTGTATATGATACCGTGGATTGGCACTAGAGTAAGTGAGATAAATTGTTATGGTTGGTGCTCGGAGTGCCAATCCAGATCATATTTATGTCCGATTCATAAATACGAACAATTCTGTTTTCCATAATATTACTTATATAATGGTAGTACCTCTTGTCTTTTATACACATATTCGATCTAATTATGATTGGATATTCAATTATGATTAGATCGAAACTGAATCTGATTTAGTGATACGTGTATATTAGACAAAGACCCTAGGATTTACAATGTAGTGCGCAATTACGACGTAGTTTGTAATTGACATTGGGAAGCGCACTATAAGATGTATTTCCTTAAATAAAGTTTCTGGTCAAGATTTACTAACACGGGTCGGTTAGTAAAATCCGCTGAGATCAGTACATGTCGTATATCGTGACTTGGTCCGATGATTTATCCCAGTGAACCATGAGTCTCGGGAGACTCGTATAGACATGTAGGTGTTTATTTGATAAACACTGAACGACTCACTGAAGATTTCCTAATAGATGGTACACCAACGTCAATAGGAATCTTCTCAAGTTGAGCGATCATAATAGTCATTTGACTTGAGATACCACAGTGGGATATATGAGTTATCCTCCACACTTTGATGGTTGTCACGTCACCGATCTATTCATGATCAGACCTCCGCCTGTTCGTTGGGTGTGGACTGATGCTCATGATATCCAGTGTGTATCAAGAGAGGATCTATCAGTCCTGTGTACAGGAGATAGGCATCCTACACGTGTTTGTGATCTAGTAAATCCATGGCCGTGGTATAACTTCGAAAATCAGTTTCGAGTGTTATTTAGAGAACGTAAATTGAAAGTAGACTATATTATACCGAATGGATTTGACGTTCTCATCTATATCCGAGGTATAATATGGATAGCCTGTGACAGAGGGATTATAGGTATGCAATGACCTCGACTTGCATAGTTTAGCGAGATTAGCCGTGGTCGTCATAATTTATGAGTGGGTGATTTATGGACACGAAATTGGATTTCGTGACGGATAAACCTAAACTTAGAGAGTCTCACAATATGAAGTGTACTCATTGAGCACTTGAGCAACGCGTTATGAATAATATAGATTATTCATACAACTTCATCGGATTAAATGAGTTAATTCGAATCATTTAATCGGTTAAACGATAACACATGCATTAAGAGATTTTAGTCATTTAATAATTATTGTGTATTTGTATTTGATACATAATTTGATTAGATACACATTAATTAATTGTCAAATGAGATTTTGACACATGTCATGAATATATGTATTTATTATTTAATGTTGTTGACGGTGGATTTTGGTCTCAGGGTAATATGGGAATATCACTCCCGAGATAATCCTCCTTCAATAGTGAATTTGTTTGGTTATGGGGGACCAAAAGCAAACTTAGCAAAAGATAGATAAATACGCCAATCAAACAAGGAGTTTTAACGTGGTTCGGTGGATTTTTATCCGACCTACGTCCACGGACACAAACAAGACTATTCTTTTATTACTGAAACTTGTATCTCTTGTGCTTTACAAGTTTTGGCACAATGAGGTTGATTTTGATTCTGATGACTTTTACACATACTCTACCTTTCTATTTATAATAGTGAAGGAGTCAGATTCCTCTTAGTATGAGGATTCCTAGTTGAAAACTTTCTCCTGTTCCCACAAGGATTCCTTAATCAAATCTACCTTTTTCCTTTATCCTTCTAGGACATTGCCTTCGTCAATATTTCTTATGAAGGTAGGATTGTCTTCTTATCCGCAAGGATAGGGTGTCATCTTCTGGAGCATATCTCGTTATCTGGTCGGTCTTCATGAGGTCGGTCATAATGGTTCTTTGAACTGAGAATGCTGCCACCGATTCTGATAATCCATGGTCATTCGTACCAAAGTGCTCGGCTGCCGATCATAAAGAGATCGGTCTGTAACCATAATATGCTCGGTATCCTCATGTTATGGTCGGCCTTTTATTTGTAAAACGCTCGGGCCCTTACTGCTGGCTTTTTATGGGTCGGGTCGGTTTTAGTGATCTCACCCAAGAAGGGAATTACCCTTCTACCCTTGTCGTGTTATTTTAAACATCATAGTGCCTGAAAACACCATCAACATCTGTCCCCTAGTTCTCGGTTCCAACGAGTATACGAGTTGGTGCCGGGAACTATATAAAGATGGTGTGCTGATTACTTTGTTGGTGGTCGATCCGGGGTTGAATCGAAATTTTCGTCGCCTCTTTTCGAGCACCTCTTCTTGAGACGCACAACAGTCACGTCTGTTTAATGCCCATCAAATCGCCTTTAGGGTTTTTCCTAAGTGTGACACTTGTCAATTATCTGTCGGATTCCTGCCAAAAAGAAAGTGAATCGACCGTGTAGGGGCTTTTTAATAGTGCGCTGATCTCAACCGTTCGTTTGATTTTGGCAGACCTCTTTTACAGTTGACACTTGGCGTCCATCTGGGTTTCTTTTCTTGATCCAACGGCCATGAGCGTCCCACTCATGACTATAAAAAGACGGGGCTTTCACTGTGCAGTCTTTTTGGCAAATCTTTCTCTATTTCCAGTGAATATTTCAACCGTGACTCACTTGACTCAGTTCTCCCGGAGTTTCTTTCAGCCGTGCATCTTTCTTCTTTCTCCGCTGTGACCTACGAATTTAGGGGACGAGCAAACCGTGCTGTGCAATCTTCAGTCTTTCTGAAAGAAACAAGTAAGTTTTCTGAACGACCTCTCCTCTTTTTGTGTGTTGTGAATCCTTTGTTAGCTTTGATGTTGCTAGGGAGTGATTTATGTCTTGTCGGATTTTGTTAAGGCATTTTAGAACCCACATGCTTAGCTTTCTCAGAATTCCTGAGCAGTTTTAGAGTTTTAGCTATAGACTGACTTCCCATTCCTTTTTATTTCTTAGGATGTCAGGAACGTCTAACAACAGCTCTTCTCCTGTAAACCCTGCTAGACCCTCAATACCCCATGCTGAAGAGCTTTCCTCGGGCTCGGGCACCCAGTGTGGAAGACCTTGATACTACCCCCACTCCTTCTGAGATCGAACAAGATTCTTATCATCAGAGGGTTCATCGGGAGGATCCGGAGCCCGGTGATTTTGACGGCTCGGCTCTGGACATGGTTCGGCCCTCTAAGATAACCGATGATGATCTAGCACTGCTTCGGCAACGATATGACATCCCGATAGACATTGCCCTTGAGGTCCCTCTTCCATGTGACCGTGCCAGTCAGCCTTACGAGGGTTCCGTGGCCCTTCTCCCAGCTTTCTTCGAATGCGGGCTCCGACTGCCAATTCAGCCCTATTTTGCCTGGATGTTGGCCGAGATGGAGATCGCCCCTTGTCAACTGAGTCTAAACAGTTGGAGGATTTTGGCCGGATTGTATGTAGCTTGGCATCGGGTGGGGCTTGGCGAACCTTCTTTTGAAGAGGTGAAGAGGTTATATCGGTTGAAGGCCAACCCAAAGACTCACCACGGCTGATATTATCTTTCTGCTTACGACAGTTCGTCAAACGTCGTCCAAAAACTCCCGACTCCAATAAGAATTTCAAAGATCTTTGGTTCTGGGCCACTGGAGATTGGGGACGGACCCTGAGGTCGGATGAAGGGGAGATCTTGGTTCCGGACATCTTTAGGGCGGGAGGTTAGGATACTAACTTTTAGTTTTTCTTCCCTTAGTTTTTTTTTTTTTTTTGCTGTTTGGATTCTTACCCCTTCTTCTTCTATTCCTCCTAGCCTGTTGGAGAGATGCTCCCAAGGTCTCCCATCAGGTCCGGCAGCGGGTATTCTGGGCTCGGTGGTATGCCGCCCATTGGAGGGAGTTGGTAAACGATGCGGCATTCTTTGAATCAGGACTTATACGGGACGCTCCTCCTAAGGTCTCGGGTCGGATAGGTAGATGTCTGTTGATCTTCTTAGCCAGTTCCCTCGTTTATTTATCATGTTTGATGTCTTCTTTCTTTCTTTTTTTTGTATGCTCAGGTCCTGAACCTTTCTTTTGCCTTTGCTCTTTGCAGGTATGTCGAAGAGACCAAAGTACCTTGATCGGTTGACCGGTGTTTCGAAGAAAACTAGCCCTGGCGGAGCTGGTACTTCTCGGAAACGGCCTGAAACTTCTGAGGCCGGGAAGGTGGTTGAAGAGAAGGGGCGTCCGGGCTCTCAAGGTCGGTCTTCGCCTTCCGGGGTGCTTCCAATGGGTGTTACCCGTCCTGATAGCCCTCCGAGATCTTCCAGGAGAAGGAAGCGTCGTTTTGGAGCTGTGGATCCTCAATTGAGGCTGGAATTGGAGGAGGAGGAGGCTCCGAGCAGAGAAACTCCAGTTCGGGAGGAGGGTCCTTCCAAGAAATTGAAGGGTGCGGTGGTTCTTGGAGTTGATGACCTTGGGAAGAATATCAGGAAGGCTACTTCCCACTTGGTACCGGCTTTCAATGAGCTGGCCGGGGCTGTACCTCCTGAGAAGATTCTGCGGTTTGAGGACCTTTCACCTGAAGAGGTGGTCGCAAAGTTGTGTTCCCAGTTGGCTCAGGTTATTTCCTTTTCTTCTCTTCTACATCCGAGGTGTCCTTCAGACTTAGTTTGAAACTGACTTTTTTTTTCTTCTTGGCAGGCAAATTACTTGGCGGCAAAAAATAAGGACCTGTTCATAAGCCTTTTGTCCGAGGGCGGTCAAGCCCAGAGGCTTCAGAATCATCTTTCTGAAGTGGAGGCCAAGTTGGCTAGTGCCGAGGAGAGGAATAGGGACCATGAGCTGGCTACGGTCGAGGCTGTCAAAACAAACAAAGCTCTTAGGGCTGCTGCTACTCTGGAGTGCAAGAACGCTGAGGAAGCTAGAGCAAGTTTGGTGGATGCCCGGGCTGAGATTGGGATCCTCAATGTGGAAGTGGGCAGTGTGGAGTATAAGCTGCGGGCCAAAGAAGAGGAGCTGGGACGGTCCCGTGCCGAGCTCAGGGATAAAGAGCTAGAGTGGGAGGCCGAGATGGACTCTATTCGTCTTGAAGGGGTCGGTGATTGTGCTGAAATCATACCAATGGTGCTGCCCGACCTGGATATGGGGCCAGTCCATGCAGCCATTCGATTCTGTAAAGGGGAAATATCTGAGGAGGAGTTCCAGAAGTAGCTCCCCCCTTCTTCTGAGGAGGTGATGGATCCCGACCCGATTTTCGTTGCCCCGGTCTCCCAGGTTTCCCAAGAAAGCCGACCTGAGGTTTCTGCTCCTGGCGAGGGCTACCCTGAGATTCCACCTCCCATTCTTGAAGTAGAGGTCTCCCGTGTCGCCGAGTTTGAAGCTGTTGTTCCCGTTCTTGAGACCGAGCCGATCCCTCCATCGTCTGAGTCAGTCGAGGAAGAACTTCCTGCCCCTGCACGGGCTGTTTAAAGAAGGGGTAACCCGGGCGGGGCCCTGTGTATACTTGTCTCCTTTTTTTGTAATAACACTTTTATTATATATTTTTTTTTTGAATATATATATATATATGTGTGTGCTTTCTTTCTCTTTTTTTTTATTTCGTTTTTTTTTATGTTTCCCTTCGAATGTTTGAGACCTCTTTGTGGGGAGAATATGAGCTGGGGGGACATAATCTGACCCCGAGCTGAGAAAGGCACTTGGACCTGGGGGAATGTTACGTCCGCAGTCTGAAGGGCTGACTCGGTGGGACGTACCCCGACCCCGAGCTGAGAAAGGCACTTGGACCTGGGGGAATGTTATGTCCCCAGTCTGAAGGGCTGACTCGGTGGGACGTACCCCGACCCCGAGCTGAGAAATACACTTGGACCTAGGGGAATGTTACGTCCCCAGTCCAAAGGGCTGACTTGGTGGGACGTAACCCAACCCCGAGTCGAATAACTAAGTGGCCTCGACGGAACGAAATCCAGCCCCGAGCCGATTAATCAAGTGGCCTCGGCGGAATGTCATCCAGCCCCGAGCCGAATAATCAAGTGGCATCGGCAGAACGAATCCAGCACCGAGCCGATTAACCAAGTGGCCTCGGCGGAACGAGTCCAGCCCCGAGCACTGGTTAATCCTTGGGATTTATTCAGATGGGAAGTGTATCCATCTTTGAAACCCTGTCGAATCTAACTTGGGCGTCCCCCTGTTAGGCCGACGAAAAAATAAAAACAAAACTTTCGAAAATAAAATCAAAAGGTGGGGGTGACTTAGCACTTGTCCCAAAAACTTTTCACAAGCGTAAACAACAGCACAGATTCCTCAAAACAACGTCATGTCCGAGGTTTCCAAAACACAATTCTGAATCTTTCAATTCAGTGCCCCGGCGAACCAGGATTTGGATCAGGAGAGCGTTTGAATGGTAAGGGCACATCCTCTATACGTCGGGTCACTGTGGAGCCTGTGTATTGTACGAGGGCTCCTCCTTACCACACTGGAGCAGGCACATGCTACAGGGGCACAACGCATCCCCGTATTGCGCCTCTCTTGGATCCAAATGATGAATGGATCAAAGAGTGTCCGAGATACTAAGGGTATATTCCTCCATAGGTCCAGCATCACTGGAGCTAGCAATCGTCATGGGGGCACTATCCCCCGTGCTATGCTTCCCACGGATCCATTACATCGGGTAAGTGAGGATCAAAAGAGTGCTCGACACATTAAGGGCATGTTCCTCCTTATGCTCGGTAGCACTGGAGTAAGCAATCGACACGGGGGTATCATCCCTCCATGTGCTATGCTTCTCACGGATCCTTATGCATCGAGTATGTCCCTGAGGACCCCGAGCCAAGAGAGATACTTGATTCTGGGGGAATGTCTCGTCCCCAGACCAATGAGCATGACTCGGTGGGACGTAACCCGACCCCGAGCCGAATAGTCAAGTGACCTTGGCGGAACAAGATCCAACCCCGAGGTGTTTGAAGCTTTAAGGGCATATTCCTTCTTATGTTTGGTAATACTTGGAGCAAGCAATCGCTACGGGGGTATCATCCCTCCCCGTGCTATGCTTCCCACGGATTTATACTTTGATTCACATTTGTCCCTGTTGTTTGATGCTTGTGTGGAGTCGACTGATTCTGGTGTGACTTGTGTGTTTTTTTATGGTGGTAGCCGTGGTCGGGAAGTTGTGGGTTTTGTGCTTTTGACCTTGGACCGTTGTATTGAGTATGTCCCCGGAGTTTTGAATATGGTTTTGCAAAATTATTTTTAGAAGAGCGGGTGAAAAAAGAAAGTTTTATTTATCTTCGGGGACATACTGCCCTTCTTACAACTCTCTGTGGGTAATTTTGAGAGAGGCTTTTGTATTGGGATTTCTGTCCCTTATTGGGTTGCTGTCAAAGAAGAGGAGGAAGAGATAGTTTACTGAAAGTATTTTCTCAACATCTCGGCGTTCCATGGCTTTTTTAATCTTGTGTCGTCCAGCTGTTCCAAGAAGTAAGCCCATGGCCTTACCACTTCTGTGATTTTGTATGGCCCTTCCCACTTGGCTCCTAGCGAGCCCTCCTCTGGTCGCCGGGTGTTTAAGGTGACCCTTCTCAATACTAAGTCGCCCGGGAGGAATGAGCGGGTTCGAACTTTTCTGTTGTAGAAACGGGCCATTCTTTGTTGGTAGAATGCTGCTTTCATAGCTGATTTCTCTCTCTTTTCCTCGATCAGGTCGATGTGGTTTTTGATAAGTTCTTCATTCTGCTCATTCCCAAAGTGGCGGACCCTGTGAGTTACTACCCCGATTTCTGCTGGAATGACGGCCTCACATCCGTATGATAGGGAAAATGGTGTTTCCCCTGGGAGAGGTTTTGCTAGGAGCGGGGGCTGTGCTAGGTATTGTTTCAGTTGTTGGAAGGCCTCTTCGCACTCCGGAGTCCAGTCGATCCCCTTTTGGGCTTTCTTGATGGCTTTGAAGAAAGGGTGGCATTTATCGGTTGCTCGGGAGATGAATCAGTTAAGCGCGGCTAGCCTGCCGGTTAGACTTTGAACTTCTTTCACCGTCTTGGGAGATTTCAAGTCCAGTACGGCTTGTATCTTTTGCGGGTTTGCTTCTATGCCCCTGGAGCTCACCATGTAGCCTAAAAACTTCCCGGAGGCCACCCCGAAGGCACACTTTTCTGGGTTGAGTTTTAAATGGTATTTCCTCAATAACTCAAAGGTTTTCTTCAGGTCGGTCACGTGACACCCTGGCGCCTCAGACATTGTTATCATATCGTCAACATACACCAGCATTGTTGTGCCGATGAGTGGTTTGAAAATCTTGTTGACCAGTCTCTGAAAGGTGGCTCCTGCGTTTTTTAATCCGAAGGGCATTACTTTATAACAGTAAAGTCCCTGATCGGTGACAAAAGTTGTTTTCTCATCGTCAGCAGGGTGCATCTTGACCTGGTTGTATCCTGAGAAGGCGTCCATAAAGCTCAGCAGTCATTTGCAGGCTGTCGTATCTACCAGCTGATCTACGTTTGGCAGTGGGAAGCTGTCCTTCGGGCATGCCTTGTTGAGGTCGGTGAAGTCCACGCACATCCTCCACCTCTCGTTTGCTTTGCTTACCAATACCACGTTTGAAACCCATTTTGGGTACTTGACTTCTCTGATGAAGCCTACTTTTAACAGTTTTTCCACTTCGGACGCCACTGCTCTACACCGTTCTTCGTTAAAGATTCTTCTTTTCTGTTTAACTGGTTTGTGTGTCGGGTTTACCACCAAGTGGTGACTGATGAATTTTGGATCAATCCCGGGCATGTCATTGTGTCCCCATGTGAAGATGTCGGGGTACTTCCGTAGGCATTCCAGCAGGTCCTTTTTTAGGATTTCGTCCAAGTTCCCCCTATCTTTATGCTTTTATTCGGTCCGAACAGGTTGACTTCTTCTAATTCTTCGCTGCCTCTAGCCGGGCAACTTTGTCCGGGCGCGGACCAGGGTCCTTCCTTGGATTTTCCTCGTCTTCCCCCATTTGCCTCTTCTTGGTGCTTCCTTCGATGCAGAGGGTTTCCCGTGAGAGAGTGGCGAAGCAACTACGGGCTATCTTCTGACTTCCGCATATGATTCTGATCCCTTCCCGGGTAGGAAATTTCAGTTTCAAGTAGTAACAGGACATCGCAGCCTTTGTTTTCATCATAAAAGGCCGGCGAAAATGACTTGGTAACTGCTCAGGCAGTCCACCACGGTGAAGTTTACCATGACTGTCCGGGTTCTGGGGTGAGTTCCGATGGTTGTTGCCAGTTGTATTCTTCCCAGTGGGATGACCGTTGAGCCTCCAAAACCATATAGGGGGTGCCGTCATTAGTTAGGGTTACGTATTCTACTCCCAGGCTTTCTAAAGCTTCTTTGGATATTATGTCTACTGTCTACTGCGCGCTTCCGGGGTCTACCAGGATTCTATCCACCTCTGTGCCGCTGATTGTAGCTTTGATTATCAGCGCATCATCATGGGAAAACTCACCCCTCGTGCATCCTCGTCGGTGAACATTATGGGCACCGACCGACCCCCTTGTAGTGTCGGGGGTCTTTCTGTTCCTAGCACCTCTGCCCATTGAGCTCGGCTATAGTTCTTTCTTGACCGGTTAGAGTCCCCGGCCAGTGTACTTCCCCCTGCGATGATGTTCACCTGTCGGTTTCGTGCCCTTTGTCTGGCCGCCATGGTTTCATGGTCGATATAACTATTTAGATACCCATTTCGGGCTAGGTCTTCCATCTGTTCCCGCAGATCTTTGCATTCGTCCGTTGTGTGCCCCATTAGGTTATGATGTATGCAGTAAGACTTCTGGTTCCTTTTATCTGGGGGGAATCTCCTGAGGTCGGGTTCTATCAAGAGGCCTTTTTTCCTGTATTTCCATGATGATTCGCCCTGGTGGTTTGCTCAGGGGAATATATGTTTCTTCTCAGACTACATGATTCACCTGGGTCGCGACCCCTCCTTCCTGATCTCTTCGAGGTATCGGTTTGAATTCTTTGGGTTTTGGATTGAATCTTTTGATTTCCCTGTCTGGTCGTCGGGGGGCCTCTGTTCTTGCTGTTCTTTCCAGAATGGTCGTCCCCCTTCGGGAGATCTTTTCTTCGCTTTCTACCAAGATAAATTTACGGGCTACCTCTAGAGTAGTGGCATAATCCGGTGTGTCCTGGATTCTTAGATGAGTCCATAGCCTCCCGACCTTTAGGGCTCCTTTTAAGCTTTCTAGGGCTTCTAGGGACACATATCCCCCGACTTCCAGTACCATGTTGTGGTATCTCTCAATAAAATTTTTCAGGGGCTCGTCATCTCCTTGCTTCATAAGTCTTAATTCTCCAATCGTCTTTTTGGGGACGCAGGCCCCTTTAAAGTGTCGAATGAACGAATTCTTAAGTTGTGTGAAGCCTCCGATGCTCCCCGGAGCCAGACTTCTGTACCATAGGATGGCGGGTCCACCTAAAATTAGGGGGAACACTTTGCCGATGGCATCTCCTACTACTCACTGGACTTCCATCAACAAGACAAAGCTTTCGATGTGTGATTTCGGGTCAGAGTGGCCTTTATAGGGTGCCATGGTCGGCATGTTGAATCGCTTTGGGAATTTTGCCGACCTTATTTTTTCCGCGAGGGGAGATTCCTCCTCACTATCCCGGGCATCCCCTACACCGGTCCTGAGGCCTACTCTCCACTTGGTCATTTCCTTTTTTAACCAAGACTTTATTTCACCGCTTGTGCCGCCATGTCGTGTCCTGTGCCCCTCTGTGTGTCTATTGCCCCGGGTGCGGCGTTCCTCATCCCTTGGAATTTCCCGCACACTTTCGCTATGCTTCATGTCCTCTCTTGTGAAGTCGTGGAGACTGTCATAGGAGGGATCCGGTGATGGTCTTCCTTCTTCTTTTTCTTCACATGTGTCCTCTGTTTGTGAATCTTTTTCTACAACTACGGATTTTATCCCATAGGGGCCCCTCCTCCTGGGTCTATCGTCTTCACTTGTGTCTATCACCATTTTCCCTTCTGCTCTTTCACTTCTTCTTCGACTGGTTCCGATGTCTGGTCTCTCGTTGTTCATTCCCTTCATTCTCTCCAACCGATCCATCATGGATTTCATGCTTTCTTCCATCTTTTTCATCCAGTCAGTTGCTGGACTCCCTGAAGATTGGTGATTCCCGCCTTCTGCCATTGTCTTTACTACGCGAACCACTTTTTGTTGAGATCCCCACAGACGGCGCCAACTGTTGACGGTGGATTTTGGTCTCAGGGTAATATGGGAATATCACTCCCGAGATAATCCTCCTTCAATAGTGAATTTGTTTGGTTATGGGGACCAAAAGCAAACTTAGCAAAAGACAAATAAATACGCCAATCAAACAAGGAGTTTTAACGTGGTTCAGTGGATTTTTATCCGACCTACGTCCACGAACACAAACAAGACTATTCTTTTATTGCTGAAACGTGTATCTCTTGTGCTTTACAAGTTTTGGCACAATGAGGTTGATATTGATTCTGATGCCTTTTACACATACTCTACCTTTCTATTTATAATAGTGAAGGAGTCAGATTCCTCTTAGTATGAGGATTCCTAGTTGAAAACTTTCTCCTGTTCCTACAAGGATTTCTTAATCAAATCTGCCTTTTTCCTTTATCCTTCTAGGACACTGCCTTCGTCAGTATTTCTTATGAAGGTAGGATTGTCTTCTTATCCGCAAGGATATGATGTCATCTTCTGGAGCATATCTCGCTATCTGGTCGGTCTTCATGAGGTCGGTCATAATGGCCATTTGAACTGAGAATGCTGCCGCCGATTCTGATAATCCCTGGTCATTCGTACCAAAGTTCTCGGCTGCCGATCATAAAGAGATCGGTCTGTAACCATAATGTGCTCGGTATCCTCATGTTATGGTCGACCTTTTATTTGTAAAACGCTCGGGCCCTTACTGCTGGCTTTTTATGGGTCGGGTCGGTTTTAGTGATCTCACCCAAGAAGGGAATTACTCTTCTACCCTTGTCGTGCTGTTTTAAACATCATAGTGCCTGAAAACACCATCAACAAATGTAAATAAAAATACATATATAATAATAATTATATTAATTAATTATTTAGATATTTAAATGTTAAATATTTGAATAATTAAATAATATTCATATTACATAAATGTTATGCCATATGTTTAACTATTATTGATACATGTGGCATGATTTTATTAAGCTTAAGTGTGCAAATTTGATTTGTCCAAGTTTAAGCTAAGCTTATCTTATCTTCTTTTTAATTTAATGAAATTAAAAAGATAAATTGACCAAAAAGCCCCCCTAAAAAAGGGGAAATTTTTTCTTTCTTCTTCCTAAGGCCTCCATGGCCAATCATCATCTTCCAAAAACCCCTAAAATCATTTTTGATGATTCATGAAGTAAAATTAAAAAAAAAAATTCAAGAAAAGCTTAATGATAAATGGAGATTAGAGGTAATCTTTATCATTCTTGAGTTTAGAAATTTGTTTCATGTTCTTGAATTGTTAGAATGGTTATAGGGTTTTCTTTCTTCTTATAAAATTGGGGTTTTTGTTTTGGTGGATGAAATTTGAAGTGTTGAGCATGTGTGAAGTTGATTTGGGCGATATTATTGTAATATTTATCCAATTTGTTCATTTGATGATATGTTGTTATTCTATAGTGTTATGACCACTCTTGTAATGCCTAGAATTTTTCTTGGGTGCTTCATGTGTGGTGACTTTGATTGGTGTTTTGATTAATTGGATTAATCTTGAAAAATTAGATTTAAAGCATGAAATTTGATAATTTTCTATTCTGGATCAGATCTGAAATTGATTATGTTTTGGTGATGAAAATGATGTCATTTGAATGTATTGGATGTGTTTTGGGTGTTGGAACAATTGTCGGAAATTGTTTTGGAGTTGAAATAAGCGAAAACGGCCAAAAACGACGTTACCGGGTGACTTTTGAGCCAACCGAGTGACAGATGTCCAATCAGTGAATTTGTCACTTTTCGGGCAGCCCATGAACTGCCCTAATACTATTGGGGCTGACCTAGGCAGTCCTCATGTGTATTGGGTGGTCGGTTAGGTCAAAAATGTGTTTTGCGAAAAAAAAATTTCGTAAAAGTTTCGTGAAGTTTCTACCATATTTATGTCGATATTTGATATCGAATAACTGAGTTTAGGTGAAATATGAATAAATTATTCATATTAGATATTGAATAATTTATTCGGTAGTTTTAAAAGTTTTAAAATTACGATTTCGCTCGAACAGCGCTTCCGCTGCACCCTTCGCCCGAAACCCCAATAAGAGAAAGCGTATCTGCCCATTTCAGTTTGTGTTGTATCAAGTCTGATTCAGCGGCATGATGTCTATCTAAGTGCTTGTTCATATTGCCATAACTGCCAGTAAATTTGTAAAATATACCAAAATAGTTGCATATTGCTCTTGGACCTTCATTTTCGGTCTCGACTAAATGAAAATGAATTTTGAAAATATCGAAAAATCGAGACTTAACTTATTTTCTCCGTGTACCAATACTTTAACCGCTCTTTTGGGTTGGGACATTATATATGATGTTCTCAGATAAGCTTACCTTTTTTTTTTGTTAGTATTGAAGAATTGCAAAATTAAATTAATTAGATAATTGAAAATATGAGAGAATTGAAATGAGAGAATTAAAAAAATTGAGAATAAGAAAATTATTGGTGTGTAGACAAATGAATTATGGCCTGTATTTATAGATTATTTGGTTAATTTTGTGATGTTTAAATTGTCTCTAGAAGTATCAGTTTTATTATTGTTATTGACGATAATTTAGTCATTTTAATATATATATATATATATATATATATATATATATATATATATATATATATATATATATCAAAAACCAACGACTAGTAGTTGTTGGCAAGGCCAATAGATAGTAGCCGTTGGCAAACGGTTTCAACCAGAACCGTTACGGTTTCGATTGCAACCGTGGAACCTTACAGTTCCCTTGAACCGTAAGGTTCCCGTCCGGTTCCTTAAGGTTCCCGTCCGGTTCACCCAGGGATTCAGAAGGAATTGGAACCGTCTGTTCTCTTTCAGTTCAGTTCCGGTTCAATTTCGGTTTCGAACCAGAATCGTGGCCGGGTCTAAGTAAGAGGAAGTGAGATTGGAGCAAATCAACCAAAACAACGTCCCTACTGTAGTGGAACACTTTGAGGACTTGACAGAAAGAAGTCGCTATAAGACCATGAGGGAGCTCAACCCTAATGTGATGCGTCCTTGGCAATTTCACTAAAGATGTAGTTGAACAAATTAGACTTCAAAATAATCATAATATAGATAAGTTTATTTCAACCAATAACTTGCATTATAAAAAATGATCAAACATATAGGTGCATTAAGTGCCATGATGACCAAATGAATGAGAATTGGTACTTTCCACAAGGAAATAATGTGCATTATAGTCCCCGCATAGCGCAGCTGTTTGAATTTATAATATTATTTGCAAGGTCTCAGGTTTAAACCCTTAGTAGTACCATTATAAGAGTTTGAGACAATACCAATTTATCCATGCATTCATATTGGGGTCCAATAATCCGAAAATAGATCACGTGAGATTTCTCGGTATTAAAAAAAAAATTATAATTTTGGTACCGTAAGTTTCCACATCTTTCATTTTACAAAAACGAAAACGAAAACGAAAACAAATCTCCGCATATAATTTTGTTGCAGTTAGATCAAATCTCCTGTTGAATCGCACCGATCTCGCTTTCAGTTTTCTCTCTCCAATCAGCTCTCTACAGCAAACCTCTTTCCGATAAACAAAATCAAATTGAAAAATAAATAATAATAAATAATAAAAAAAGAAGATTGATCCTCATTATTTCCTAAAACATCTAGGGTTTCTTCCCCTTCACGACTTTTAAATCTTACATTTCAATTGCTTGCTATATTTTTCCTAAACATTAATGAAGCTTATTTTAATCTATTGCTTTTAACTTCTTGTTTTTTTGTTTTTTTTTTTAAAGAAATGATAATTTTCTAAAGAGTTGAAACGACATCGTATATGTGTGTATCGATTGGGTTTATTGAAGAGAATGGAAAGTGTTGCTGGAGATATCGCGTGTTTGGACGCGGAGTTATTGCAATTACCGGAGTTATCTCCGTTGGCGTTCAAATCGAACCCGGACTTCGGGCAGAATCTCTTTGATCAATGGCTCTCGCTCCCCGAAGCTAATAAACTGGTACTATTTTCATTGTTTATAAGAATAAAGAAAAGTTATTGGTGTATTGTGGATATGTTTTTGCGAATTATTACTTGCATTTTGGATTAAATTGAGAGGAAACAAAAATTTGACGTTCAGTTATCAAAATCGAACAGCTAGTTAGCTGGCCCTTGTTCAATTTCTTAGAAAGAGGAGCATGTACTTGTAGATTCGAATCTGATATTTGGAATGCAGCATTTGTAATATTCTCTAAATTATGAGTTTCAATGACATGATTTCTGAACTGTTATTTTATTGAATTTATTTTTTTATTTTTTTATTTTTTGCATTGGATAGGTGACATCATTGCTTAATGACGCAAAGGCTGGTCTCTTGAATGTCACTGCGAACTCTTCTAGTTCAAATGCTGCCATGAATTCATTACCATTTTTGTTTCCTGCTGGCAGTGCACCTCCACTTTCACCAAGGAGCACATCTGGTTCTCCTCGTGTGATGAAACAGAGGGCTGGCCTTTCGAATTTAGGTTCCCCTCTGAAAGTTATTAGGGAGCCAGTGAGAGAATTGATACCTCAGGTTTGTAAAGCTGTGTGTTTTTAGGTTTAATTATCTGGTTGCTTTGTTCATGAAAAACGAAGATAAAGGGAAAATAAAATAAAATCAGGGAGATATCTGGTTGCATTTTTCCTCTATTTTGTCTGAACTACAGTCATTGTCTGTGCTTACTCTATTGAAGTTCTGTTTCCCGGGGAAATTGGGTAAAAAGGTTCTAATATAGATATAACGTTTGCAGTTTTACTTTCAGAATGGACGTCCACCTCCAAATGAACTAAAAGAACAATGTTTATTCCGAATTAATCAGTTTTTTTATGGCCACTTGGATGGACTGCAGATACAAGGTGAGATATGCATAAAATATTGTATGAATGATATTTCAAGAACATAACTCAGATATTTTAATTTTCTTTTGGCACTTCAGAATTCAAATTAGTCACTAAGGAAATCTGCAAGTTACCATCTTTCTTCTCCACGGTTCTTTTTAGAAAGATTGATGTTAATAACACCGGTCTTGTGACAAGGTATGCTATTTTTTATACCCAAGGAAATTTGTATTGCAGAGTGATATTATTTCTATCCAACCATTTTTATAGTACGGGTCGCAATAATTTTCTCTTTATTTAGCTCAGTTTGTTGGTAGTTTAACTCATTGTTGTGTTTTCACTATTATAGTGGAAATCAGTAACTCAAGGGTTTTCATTTCGTTATTGGAAGTTAGGTTTTGGTCTTTGTCTCAAGGGTGATTGATGTTTCTCCCCTGCGTTCTCTGTGGTTTTCACCTCTCATCCCCAAAAAGGAAAAAAAATCTTGTTTTTGGTTAAGATTAATTTCTTCCAAATTAGTAAATTTGATGAGTAACTGTAAGTTGGAAATGAAGCTGTAGAAATTGGAAGAAACAGATTCCGAAGTTGTAAAAAAATAAGACAATTTTATATTTTTGGATACTTAAAATTACACGAGATATACCTTTATATAGGTATTAAATCAAGTTAAATATAGAAACTAAATATAATAATATTCATTAGGATTACATAATCATATCTTTGGATGATTATTATTGTGATTATAATAATATCTTTGGGATTCTAACACTTCCCCTTAAGTTGGAGCATATGTATCATATGCATCAAACTTTTACAAATGAAACCATATAAGAACCACAAAGAGACTAGGGAGTTTTAACATTGCTGGAGAATTCCAAAACAATTCAAAACATCCAAAGAAAACTTTCCAAATCACCCATGACAGAAAACCCTGAAAAGAGTTAGAGGTGGATGATTATATCTCAATGATTATATAACAATATTTTAGAGATATTTAGAATCATAATCATATCTTTGGATGATTATTATTATGATTCTAACAGTATCTTAGGGATTCTAACAGAGGTACTTATATTGTAATTGCAAACTTATAACTCAGATATGGACTCTTTATGTTTGGCATAAGCAGTTCCAGTCTCTCATCCCTACTTTGCTTTGCAGTCAAGTAGTTTACTCAATGATGATGGGATTAGCCCTTTGCTTCATAGTGTTGTAGCAATCAACTGGGGTTGCTGCTCGTAACTCGTTTTAATGTTCTGACTCATTATCATCTGTCCAAAGTGAAAATTTTGGTTCCATTTCTAAATTCAAAGTACTCTATCTTTAGTCACATTGAGGTGCTAGCTGTACTAAAGAAGATTGCTATTGATAGAAGGCAATTAGTAGATTTTGCTGTATATAGTCAGTATTTTTAGCATATAGCGTAAGGTTGCAAATTCATTGTATTCTATCTTGTATTTTCAGCTGAGTGGAGTTGCCTCTAAAAGCTATTTTCTGTTGTTATTTTGCTTTAAGCTCTCTCTATCTTGTTTGAAGGGAAGCATTTGTTGATTATTGGGTCAATGGAAACATGTTGACAATGGACACTGCCACCCAGATATATGCAATTCTGAAGCAGCCAGATCTCAAGTACCTCACTCAGGTGCTACTTTTTAATCATCTTCAGGTTTTCATGTTAGTCTGCTATAAATGTTTTCATGTTAGTCTGCTATAAATGTTCTTTTATTTTCATTGAATTCAATGTTATAATGTGGTTGTGCCTAGTATATTTATTTTAAGATATGGTAGTATGGAGTTCAGCATTGGCAGTTAAACCATTGTCAACATCTTTTTGGGTTTTTTCTTAACTCTTATTTTTCTATCAACTTCATGTCTGAGAATGTTCACAAACTTGATAACAGGAGGATTTTAAACCTGTACTTAGAGAACTGTTGGCTACTCATCCAGGGTTGGAGTTCTTACAGAGCACACCTGAGTTTCAGGAAAGATATGGTTCGCTCTAAACCTATTGAGCTGTAGATTATTTTCTCAATTTGGAAGCTTTCTTTAACTATTTTCATCTTTTTAATTTGCTAGAAGTAGTTCCGCTGCTTCATAATGTGTTTCCTCATTGTATAAGAGGGCAAGATATTGGTGTACGCTTTTAGATGTATATTATCCATATCATTGTATTAAAACAGACTAGGAATCTAAAGCAGATGCCTCTTGATTGACCTTGACATAATTACTTTCGTTGCCAACTTCCATTTGCTGAGAGAAAAGTGATGTGTGTGGCAGCTTGCTTGAATTAACCATTACAAACTTGTGTTTCTTTTTAGTTTTGAACTTGTGATGGATTCACATTCTACATATTTATTATGCACTTGGATTCGGTGCTGAGTTTGTAATGCGTGAAAAGCTTAGCACAACTTAGGTCAACTCCGCTCAGTACTGGATCTAAATTCATTTATCATATACAGTCTTTCTAACTTTAAATTTTATTGAAATGGGCAGCTGAAACTGTAATATACAGGATATTTTACTACATAAATAGATTTGGGAATGGTCATCTTTCCCTCAGGGAGCTGAAACATGGAAACTTAATCGATGCAATGCAACATGCAGATGAAGAGGAGGACATCAACAAAGTTTTAAGGTAGAAGCCAACTTAGATTTCCTTTGTTTATAAATTACTAATGGTCATAGTCTTTTCACCTTTTTAGTTTTTACAATATGATCATACTAACAGGTACTTCTCGTATGAGCACTTTTATGTCATATACTGCAAGTTTTGGGAGCTAGATACGGACCATGATTTCTTGATCGACAAAGAGAATCTTATTAGATATGGTAACCATGCGCTTACCTACAGGATCGTTGATAGAATATTTTCTCAGGTTTGTGAAGCAGATGATTTTTGTTCTTGAGGCCATGTTAACTGTTGTTTGTAGGGTGAAAAGTTATATTTTATTCAATACTTGTGCCTCCTGAAGTTAAGAGTTGTCACTCGTGCTTGTTTCTATGTCATTTCAGGTTCCTAGAAAGTTCACTAGTAAGGCTGAAGGAAAGATGGGGTATGAAGACTTTGTGTACTTCATACTATCCGAGGAGGATAAGTCATCTGAGCCTAGTCTTGAATATTGGTATGTTTCACTCCATGGAAATTCATGTTCAAAGCTATGCTGTTAAAGGCGCAATCTATGCGTCGCTTGAGCGGATTTTTCAAGCAGTCGCTTAGGCGGCACTTAGATATTTTAAATTATGACTCTTTATATATAAAATAAAATTCACCCTTTGAGGATTTACTGTGACTAGTAAACTCACCCTTTGACTTGTCAAAGGCAGGCGGCACTAAGGCAGTACTTAGGTAGGTTGAGCTACCAAAACGCCTTGCTCTGCCGATCACCTTTGATAGCATAAGCTCAAATTATTCATCGGAAGTTTCCTGCATGATGATAATTAATGAATTTTTATATCTTTATTGAGGTATTTTGATAGAACCCTCCTATTCCTCAACAATTTCACAACAAAAATCACAGGAAACTGAAACTAAATGTAATTTTACAAAGCAAACACACAGCAGAGCCAGATTACACCAAAAATAGAAGAGAAATGATACTTTAATTAATAAACGAAATTGAAATACAAAGATAGTTGAAGGTGGAGATTAATCCACCAGCCCTTGCTCAACATTAAGGTGTTGGCAGCCTCCTAGGGTTTCCCCTCCAATTCCCGTCCCCATTTCCAATTTCAACAACAATGATAGCATATCTTTCATTGAAACAAAACACCATAATTTATATTCAAATCCTAAATAACTAAAATGACCCATTTACCCTTTGTTGTTTCCTATTTTACCCAAGGGTTCTAACATTACTCCCCCCTTTGAAAACATGTTGTCCTCAACGTGGGAGTGCGGATCTGATAATCGCCTCAAAGAATATCCCAGGCTTGAACGGCATTGTTCTGATGAAGTCCCAAGCTTCCTCCAGATAGCCAACAGATTCAGCAGATTGATAAGAGTCCAGAATAATCCCTTGCCAAATTGATCCGAAGACAATAGATCCATCAACAAAACCTAACAAATGCTCAACTAGCACCTCCAATTGCTTCGCTTGAGAAGCACGATCATTGTCCTCAATGACTACATAGTCCACTATATCAACCTTTGTATTCTTTGTCTCATTACACTCTACTGTGATGCCCACTTCTTCAATCTCATCTTGCTGTTGTGGGTCCGAATGTGCAATCACATCGAGAGTAGGATCATCCTCATTCGCGAACACTGGCTCTACTGCTTCAACTTCTTCACTCCGCTTCCCATCAATCACTGTTCCATTCTTCCCAATGCTTTCTCCCTCTGGGATCGACCCTATGTCACCAATATGTTCAACTTTCTCACTGGAACACACATGATTTGGGTGGAATCTCTCCTCACATCTGAAACATAGGCCTTTGTCACGCCGAAACTGAAAATCAACTGTAGAAAGTTGTCTGAATTTTCCCGATTAGCCGTTTGGAAGGTTCTCAGATTTTTTCTCATTGCTCTCCACTAGGGGTGTCGCCGGACCCATACATGCCTCTTGAAGTGACGGAACGACATCAGTGTGAGTACTCAAGTTAGTCTTCGATCCTTTTATCTGCTCCTGCAACTTATCCCACATTGAATCAAATTTTTTCCAAGGATTTTCCTCGACGCTATTCAATCTTCTCACATCTGACTGGTACACGAATCCCTTAACGGCTCGAGATCTTTCAGGCTTGCGTGAATTGATCCTTCTCTGTTTTCTGAATTCCGCCAATCTGTCCAATTCCGCTAGTTTCTCTTCCACCTTTAGGGCTATTTTTTTGACCCCTTTCAGAGCAATCACCCTCAAATACTGTAAACCATCTCGAACCTCAGATTGCAACTCATACCGCAATCCATTAATGAAAATGCCCCGTAAATGGTACTCGGATATGTAAGACATTGATCCCACCACACAATCGAACCTGTCAATATAGTCATAGATAGAACCATCTTGTTGTATGTTATCCAATTCGTACGAAGTCCCAACATTCCTTTTTTTTTTTTCTTTTCTGTTTCTTCTTTCCCTGTTTTTTTTTTTTCAACAAACAGTAGGCCGAAAGTTGAAATGAAGCAGACAACAGTATCAGGGGCTAAAATGAAAGAAATTGAAATTTTCTGGGCCAAATCGCAAAAATCAGAAACCTTAGGGGTGAAATGTAAATAACCTGCCAGTGGCCGGAAATGCAAAGGGGTGGTCAGATCTGAAAGATTAGAACTTGTTGAGTGTGTTGGTGGTGGCGGCGACGTCAGAAGCTCGCCGTGGGCGGCGGATCGACGCGAAGAATGCCGCGACCGTTGGGGCTGTTTCTGGCGTTTTCTGGCGATACAGACGTCGATCGACGGTGTCAGCAGGCTGGGTGAAGTCGCTGGCTCGGTCTGAGTCACTTGGTGGTGATCGTTGGTAGCAATAGCAGCAGAGGTGCGGCGGCGAGTGCGACGCGGTGGTGGAATGCGCGGCGGTTATGGGGTGATTTGGAGTCGCTGGAGGTAGGGTTATGATCGCCGGCGTCTTCTGGGGTTGTTGGTGGTCTCGGCTGACGGAGATGATGGCTGTGGAGGTCGGTGGTGGGTGGTGGCAGTTAGGGTTAGGGTTTTCTGTTTTTTTTTTTTTTGAGAAACAGCTTCTTCTTCTCTAATATGTAATCCCGCAACAATCTTCTTCTCTAATCTGCGATCACACGTTACAGGCCGAGAAACGTAATGCTCTGATACCAATTGATAGAACCCTCCAATTCCTCAACAATTTCACAACAAAAATCACAGGAAACTGAAACTAAATGTAATTTTACAAAGCAAACACACAGCAGAGCCAGATTACACCAAAAATATAAGAGAAATGATACTTTAATTAATAAACGAAATTGAAATACAAAGATAGTTGAAGGTGGAGATTAATCCACCAGCCCTTGCTCAACATTAAGGTGTTGGCAGCCTCCTAGGGTTTCCCCTCCAATTCCCGTCCCCATTTCCAATTTCAACAACAATGATAGCATATCCTTCATTGAAACAAAACACCCTAATTTATATTCAAATCCTAAATAACTAAAATGACCCATTTACCCTTTGTTGTTTCCTATTTTACCCAAGGGTCCTAACATATTTTTTCCTCCCATATCTATTTAACTCATTAGATTGATTGCTTGCAAGACCTTGTTGAAAATGTGGCTTTATTTGTAAAGAGGTAATCATTGTTGAGGAAGCAAAATTAAAATAAGGCTCTGTTTGGTGTTGCGATTAAAAAAATGTGGTGAATAGGCGGTGGTTCGTAAATAGTGTTATGTAATTTTGATTTATGCTAAAAAATAACTGCGGTGCACTTTTTTCATATTTTGATAGTGAAGAAATTTAGCTTTTCCAAAACTCAGTTTTTAAAAGAAATCACGATTAGTAATCGCAATTTCTTATCATTAATTAAACACTTAAAAACTGTGTTTTGACCAAAATATAATTTTGTCACCTCACCACAAGTCAAATCACAAAACCAAACCGAGCCTAGTTGAAGAGTAGTTGTGGTGATTTGCTTGTTTTATTCTGTGTTGTGAGTAATTGATTTCTTGTCAGAAGGGAAAAAATAAGGAAGAGAAATTGAGGGCTCGTTTGAGATTGCTGTTGAGAGGTTCGATTTTGAGAAGCTAAAAACTAATTTTGGTGTTTGATAGTCTTTTTAAAATCACTTTCGGCAAAATCATCCCTTCTACAACAGATTTTGAAAAGTAGGGAAGGTATAGCTTTTCAAAAATTGTTTTCGAGAATCAGTTTTATCCTTGATACAATATATAAACCCAAAATTATCCATATTCAATTAATAAATAAAACCAGAAAATTTTAGAAGATCGTTCATACTATGTTTTATTTATTTATTTCATTTTGAGATTTTGTAGCTCGTTATATCTTTTTATTTTGTATGTTTTTGAAAGTAGCTCATTATACTTCGATTATACTTCGATTATACAATGTTATTCTTATTTGATGAAAGTTGTGGTTAATTTTTTTATCGATTATTTTTAGATAACAAAATAAAAGATTAAATAAAATGAATAAAGTACAAAAATAATTTTTTAGTTAGTAAATATTGAAGCACATTATAAAAAAATATTACACATACTTGTTTATAAATGCGCAAGTAAATTTCTTTCTATGTTATGTCCATTTCAATCATTTGTATTCTTGCAACAGTTTAACATTAAGATTTGCCAAATGTACACAATAACTTTTAAACTCCCAGTATTTTAAAAACAATTTATATATGTGCAAGTAAATTTCTTTCCATGTTATGTCCCATTTTAATCATTTGTATTATTGTAACAGTTAACATCGATTTGCTAAACACACATAATAACTTTTTAAACTCACAATATTTTTAAAAACAAAATTTACCGAACACTTAATTGTTTCTCTTAACAGCTGATTATTTATACAGCACAGCTAACAACAATTATTTTAAAAGCTACAACATTTCCAAACTGGCCCACAAACTAAAGATTTGTAATAAACTGTCTTGAAATAATTACTGAAAGAAATAAACCGGAGATTTTAAACATATTATTATAATATTTTTCTACAAAGTGGAGGAAGGGTACAGTGCAAGGCACGAGTCCAAAGTTATTTTTCCTACTGTAGTCATGATTTTCAATGCACATCAGTATCCCTTGAATCAGTTCTTAAAGTTCCGTTCTGTATTCTGCTGCTCATGAATATCATTTCAGTGCTATATCTCACAATAAAAAATCTGTTCCAATGGTTGGGTAGATGAGGGTCAGTACTCTATCAACTGTTCTGAAATTGTGACATTATATCGTTGTTAGGTTCAAGTGTATAGATTTGGATGGAAATGGAGTTCTCACCCGGAATGAAATGCAATTCTTTTATGAAGAACAGTTGCATCGAATGGAATGTATGGCCCAGGAGCCTGTGCTCTTTGAGGATTTACTGTGTCAGATAATTGACATGATTGGACCAGAGGTTTGTCTTTCAATTTTGTAACTTTCCTGATTTTATCTTTCTCTGTCTAGTAGTTTCTAGATATCCTGTAAGTTGAGGGTGTAAATATGTTCAAGCATATTGACTTCTCATGATCGTCAATTGTTCTAGCTCTGCTAGGTAGTTTTTAGTTTCCTTATTTTATCCTGACATATGTAGCACTCAAATTTAGTGTCTAGAACTTTAAGATGGATTCATTTTACATTCTACTATAAGTAGATGATACCTATTTCCTGCAGAAGTCATTTTGTGAGGTGATTCTGCCGTAATCACATTTTTTTAAAAAGGAAGATAGATCATACTGAATTTTGTTGTTGTCCTTTAGGAGCTAGAGAAAGATTGTCCTCGATTATTCCTACAAATGTACTGTTAGTTAAATTGTTAAGTCTTAAAGATTACTATTATGTATGATATTTCGATTTTTTTCCCATGCAGAATGAGAGCTATATTACCCTGCGTGATTTAAAAGGTTGTAAACTTTCAGGAAGCGTTTTCAATATACTTTTCAACCTTAATAAATTTATGGCCTTTGAAACTCGTGACCCATTTCTCATTCGCCAGGTTTGTGTAATACTTTGATTTTTTACTTATTGTCACTAGTTGTGGTAGATCTGTATACCTCGTCAGTATTCGTGACAGCCTTGATGTTACAGGAGCGAGAGAACCCTACATTGACTGAATGGGATCGCTTTGCGCATAGAGAATACATTAGGCTTTCAATGGAAGAAGATGTTGAAGATGCCTCCAATGGTAGTGCAGAAGTTTGGGATGAGTCCCTTGAGTCTCCTTTCTGAACTTAATCAGGTAAGCTTCTGTTTCGTCTCGCTTGGAGCAACATCTGTAACTGGAGAGGGAAAATGTCATGGAAATGGAGACTGTAAAGACCTATAAAAATTGTGATTTTTATGGTGTAGTGATTCTGTAAACCAGCACTATAGCGTGTTTTTGCTTGACTATATGCATGTGCCCCACAGTTTCAGAAATAGTGGTGAAGATCATCATATCATATTTGTTTATTCCTGAAGTCATACAACTTGTTCTCTACAGGAGGCGCTTCCAGAAAAAGCTGCAAGGATCAGATCCTCATTTCTATATAGGGCACCATATCGAGAAACTTCAACTCGAAGGATCAGACCTTCAATGGGGGGTTTGCAGACATAACTGTGACCTGGTCTGAGGAAATTTTGAGCTTGGCTTTGTGTTTGTCTTTGATTTACCAGCTGGAAGAATTCTGAGGCCGTTGCGTTGCATAATGTGGTAAGCAATTATTGCAATGGAACCACACTGCCTCGCTCATCAGACTGAAAGTTCCTGATCCTGCACACGAGTTTTCTTGCTGAGATGTGATAATCAAGTTCATTCTAAAAGTTGCAGAACGTGTTTATCACATTTTTTGTTCGTTTCTTTTACGTTTCAATTTGTTGGAGTATATTTTATCAAAATTTTTGGCCGGCTTAATCTAGTGGTTGTTTCTAAAAGTTGCAGAACGTGTTTATCACATTTTTTGTTCGTTTCTTTTACGTTTCAATTTGTTGGGAGTATAATTTATCAAATTTTTTTGCCGGCTTAAGCTAGTGGTTGGTTATTCTCATTTGATTTTTGGATTGTGGTTCGTTAAGTTGTTGATTTAGTTTCTAATGACAAGCTAGAATTGAACAAATACCAAAAGAAAATATGAAGATTTTTACCACGAACATAGTCTCATTCAAGTATTCTCGTTACGTCTATATCTTCTCAAATGGAGTTTGCTATAACCTTTCAAATGAAATTTTTTGTTAGTGCAGTTCTTAGTGAAAAGCCTAAATAAAGATAAAATGATTTTTTTTTAATCCAAAAATCTGTTTTAAAAATACAATGTGACATCACCAAAATTTTTTTAAAAAAACTTATAGTTAGTAGATAAATCATAGAAAAACATGAGGATTTAAAAGGCAATCTCACTCATTAAGTATTTTGGGTTTGTTTTAACGATATTTTAGTTATTATAATATTAAAAATATAAATTTTAATTCTATAGTTTTAGAAAATATAAGATTTAATTCATGTCTTAAATATACTTTTTATTAATTTTAAAATAAATTTTTACAATCTTTAAACATTTTTAGGATGTTCAAGTCATTTAACATGAAAAATAATTCAGAATTAACGAAAATATTTAATAATATGTACTAAAACTGTAAGATTAAAATGTCATTTTCGCAACCTTCATGTCATGAATCTCATGATATTATATTGTGTGAAACATAACGGCAAAAACGTGAAAAATTTATAAAAGATCTATAATTTCAATAAACTACAGGGACCAGGATGGTATTACCCATAAAGCCTGTCTGATAAGTAGTATTAGTAACCCTAAACCAAAGGCAACTGTAGTAGCGTGCAATTGGTAACAGTAACAGCTTTAACAGGCAGAGAAAGAGAAGATGAAGGTGGTGGCTTTAGTCAGCGGCGGCAAGGACAGCTGTTACGCTATGATGAAGTGCATCGAATACGGCCATCAGGTTTATTACCATTTATTTTATATATATATATATATATATATATATATATATATATATATTTATTAATTCATTAATTAATTACTTGTTGTAATGACATTTCTTTTTTTTTTTTTTACAAGGAAACAAAATAACTGAATTCAAATGTTTGTGATTGGTAATTTTGTAGATTGTGGCTTTGGCCAATTTGATGCCGGCTGATGATTCAGTTGATGAATTGGATAGCTACATGTATCAAACTGTATGTAGTTCACTCATTTTGATTACTTACATCTTTCTTTTTTGGTGATATCAAAAGTAATCTGAAGCCCAACTAGAAGCTCTTTTAAGTGCCTTCGTGGAAAATGCTTTGACTAAAAATGTTCTTGTGTTTTTTTTTGGGCTAGGTTGGGCACCAAATTATTGTGAGCTATGCAGAGTGTATGGGATTGCCTTTGTTCAGAAGACGGATACATGGATCCCCAAGGCAAGCCGTTTTATGCGGTAAATCAGTTGACTTGTGTCATGCAAGTTCGGATATTTATTTTTTTCTTAACTTAGCATCACTAGTATAGTCATACCTGTATTCATGCATTCATCTAATTGTGTGGGACTGTGGGTACTTGGTATGTTGCATTTGACTAATTTGAGAGATATTTGAAATATGTGATTCGAAAATCGAAATTACTAAAATAAATATGAAATGAGTGAGAGACCCTTGTCAACCATGCTAAAATTTCGTTAATTATGGATTCTGAATTTTAATTAGCGTTTAGAAAGCATATATAATCTTTTCAGTAGCATCAGTGCATAGGCATGCTAGCATGTGCCAATGTTGTCAACCGCCGTGCCTGGTGACGGGCCAAGCAAGGCGACCTTCATCAGTTGTGTGCCTTCTCGGCAAGGCGCACGCTTGATGAAGTGCACAGACGCCCGGAATTGATAGATTCGATTTCTCCCAACCCTAGTCCCTACCCTGATTTCTAATCCGATTTCATTGTAACCGACCCGATTTCATTGTTTATATACTGTGCGAAACCCTAAACCCATTTTGCGATCTCACTCTCACCCGATCTTATCCACTGCTCTCGCCATCTCTTTGCTGCACCAGTCTCCACCCTCCAAGTTTGATTGCTCTAAATTTTTTAATCTATTAAATAAATAACTAATAAATAAATAGTTTATATAAATTATTCAAAATTGTTATTATTTTTCAAATTAATTAAGTAATAGATATATAAATTATTCGTATCAAACTATTATTTCTAGTATAACTGTTTTAAATCAAATTTATTTTGAGGATAATGCAACAAGAACACTTTATGAATTTTTAAAAGGTAAGTTTTATTATATTGTTTGTGAATTTTTGTAATGATTAAAATATAATGAAAACACGTAAATCAACTGTCTTGCTTGATTTTTTTATAAGCAGCTGTGCATTCATGCATTAATGTGGCTCAATTAATTTTAAGGAATAACTTTGCTGCCTAAGTATATATTTTGTTATAAGCAGCCATGCATTTCTTTTTGTGCATTTATGCATTAATTTGACACTATTGATTTTAAGGAATAACTTTGTTGCTTCTATGTATGTATTTAGTTGTTAGGATATTTTGTTTTGCCATACACTTTTACATCTATATCAATTTGCGCCCAACATTTATCAGGCATGCGCCTAGGCTCTAGGACCTTTTGCGCTTTAGTGCGCCTAGCGCTTTTAACAAAACTGACATGTTCCCCATGCATATTGCAAAAGATAACGCCCATTTATAGATTTAGTCGCTAAAATGATGGAAATGTTTTATTTATAGATTTTTCCTTAAAAGGTTTATTGCATTTTTTTAACTATAGATTTGTGCTTTATTTTTTATATAGGCACCAAGAACTTGGCTACAAAATGACTCCAGGAGATGAAGTTGAAGATATGTATATTTTGTTAAATGAAGTAAAAAGACAAATACCTTCTATCACAGCAGTATCATCTGGTGCTATTGCTTCAGATTACCAGAGGCTACGTGTAGAAAGTGTTTGTTCAAGGTTGGGGTTAGTTTCCTTGGCATATTTGTGGAAACAAGACCAGTCGTTGCTCCTTCAAGAAATGGTAAATTTTTAGTTCAGGAACATGATTGTGATAGTCTATAAACATACAGATTTCTTGTTTCCTCTGATGTTTTCGTTTTTGTCCTGTCCAGATAACAAATGGCATCAAGGCAATTACAGTTAAGGTATATTTTAATTTCTGCCACTTTGATTTGTTCATGAAATGGGTATAAGTTTTGCAACTTATTTCTGTCATTATATGTGATATCATATTATGACTTCTAACTGGATTAGACATTAATATATTTATATGATGGTACATACCTTTTCAATTTATTTCAACCAGTTCAAAGAGCTTTTAAATAAATATTTTACTGCATTTGATATATTGGCTAAATCTTCCTAAAATTGCTAGCTATGACTAGCAACGACATTCAAAGCCTTGTCCTCCTATAAATCAAGATAAGTTGGATGACTTAGTTTCAATTTCATACTAAGTGAAACATCTCACATTGCAGGTTGCAGCCATGGGCTTGGACCCTGCAAAACACTTGGGCAAAGAAATAGCATTCTTGGATCCTTATTTGCATAAGTTAAAAGAGTATGTTATACTTTTTCCATTTTTCTCAGTTTCTCTAATTTTTCATGAAGTTTCCCACATATTATGATCTTAACGAAATACTTGATTTGTTTAACGGGGCATGTCTCTGGCAGGTTGTATGGGATAAATGTGTGTGGTGAAGGAGGGGAATATGAAACACTGACACTTGATTGTCCTCTCTTTGTTGTAAGTTCATCTAGCTTCCTTTTTTATCGTTCAGTTTTATTCAATTATTCTCTACCATCACATTTTCCCCTCTCTATTTCTTCTTCATTCTTGTGAAAACATTTCTGGTATGTGATAAGGAGGAAATTTGCAGATGTGTTGGTATTATTCATCTTCACTACTTCTGTCTGCATTTATTATAATTGATGTATGGCTGTATGCCATGCCTAATGTTATTTTTCTCTGGTAATGCTCAATTAACACCATTGGTGGTAAGAAAGTTCATGCTCGTTCTTTTTCCATTTTTCTGTAAGTCTTAGAAAATTTATAATTTTCAGAATGCTCAAATTGTGCTCGATGAATTTCAAGTTGTCTTGCACTCCCCAGATTCCATAGCTCCAGTTGGGGTCCTTCATCCCTTAGCATTTCATTTGGAAAATAAGGCAGGATCTGCCTCATTGAGTGGCAGTGAAGAAACTGAGAATTCCACTCGGGATAAAACAGGTTTAGTATTTGAAGTGCAAGGAGACTGTCCTAAAAGATGTGAGGCTACTGGCCATCTTGTAGCTGAGGTCACTGATTTAGTTGAAGTTACAGATAACAGAATTCACATTTCTAGGACAAAGAAGGATAATACATTTTCCATATGTTGCTGGTTGCAAGAAGCACAAAAAACTTCAGCAGGTAAACATAACCAGGATGATATATGTGCAATGGAAACCATGTTCAATTTTACTGCCCTTAAACTCGTGCCCTTTGTGTTACTTTTGCTGCGTATTTAGTCATTGTGCTTGATTGTTTTAGGTTGTATTCAATTGGCAGGTTTGCACGATGATCTAACAGTTGTTCTGAAGAAAATTGAATCACAATTTGTCAAATATTGTCTTGATTGGGGGCATGTTCTCTATATACACCTTTACATTTCTGATATGAATGAATTTGCAATAGCAAATGAGACATATGTGGAATTTATTACACATGAGAAGTGCCCATTTGGTGTTCCATCCCGCAGTACGATTGAGCTGCCTTTGTCGCAAGTGGGTCTAGGAAAGGCATACATTGAAGTTCTGGTGGCAAATGACCAAAGCAAAAGAGTTCTGCATGTACAAAGTATTTCCTGCTGGGCACCTAGTTGCATTGGACCATATAGTCAGGTATAATAAGTTCCCAGATTTCATATTTAACACTGCCAATTAGCATCTGTTTCTAGCAATGCTTTTCCTGTATTCTTTGTCTGTTATTGGGAATGATGGTGACATACGTTCAAGATGTAGTTGGTAACAGTCCTATTTAATCATTGTTTGCGAACTAGTCCCAGAATTCTTCTGAACTTATTTTGGATTGCTGTCTACAAATTTTAATTCAATCAATTATGTTCAGGCAACATTGCACAAGGAAGTACTTCATATGGCCGGACAATTGGGCCTTGATCCTCCCACAATGACTCTCTGCAGTGGAGGCCCCACTGTGGAGCTGGAACAAGCGCTACAAAACAGTGAAGCTGTGGCAAAATGCTTTAATTGTTCAATATCTACCTCTGCTATTTTCTTTGTCGTTTACTGTTCGACTCGTGTTGCATCATCAGAGCGACTCAAAATACATGACAAGTTGGATGATATTCTAAAGCAAATGAGAGCCTCAAATTTAGAAGAAAGAAGCAAATCTCAAGTTCTTGATCCCATTTTCCTGTATGTCCTTGCCTCGGATCTGCCAAAGAGGTAATGTTAAATCAATAAGGCTTGTAGTAACTGCTTGATTTAATGCTCAGTTTCTTGAATATGGATACTGTTTGTAATTCCTAGTAATAATATTATCATAAAATAAAATTTTCGTATGAATCTCTAGAACTTCAATTATGGATATACAATCATTTACCTTTCTGATATGGCAGGGCACTTGTGGAAGTAAAGCCCATACTTCATGTCACTGAGGATTCAGAAACAATCAGCGAAACTGTGCACGACCTATCTTGTATGAAGGCATCTAGTTATTGGGGTTTTCAGCATGCAGACTGGCATGAGTCTTGCTTCCAGAAATGTGTTCATGAAAAGATATGTGCCATTATTTTATCTATCACAAGTGAAATTGCTGCTAAGATCTGTTCTGAGACACTTGATGCCAGTCAGAACAAGGATTGTCACGCTTCTCTGACAGAGGGGCAAATGGAAAGACTATCACGATTTTGCATTTATCTTCTCAATAAAATTATTGTGGAAAACCATTTCTCATGGCAAGACGTAATAGTAAGTTAGTTCTTACCACAAACGCTGCATTTTCCAAATGCAGTTTAACTCAAGTGTCTTGTTAGTCTGGTATTGTATTCTTGTTTTAATTATTATTATTATCACTTTGTGCCTTCACTTGTACACAGAATTTGAGGGTATACTTCCCAACAAGCCTTTCCATGCATGCGGAGACAATTTCAGTCATGTTCACCAGTGCATTCGATGAACTTTCTAAAATGGATGAGAGGATCGAAATTGATGGAGAGTCCGTCTTTAACATTGTTCCTGTCTTAGGTGCGGGGAGGTCTGCTGCCATGGATGATATCATTACCTGTGAACTATTCGCTCAGAAATCCTGAAGCTCAATTAATCCTCAAATTCAGTGAGCTATAGACATTATATTTATAACCCTCCATCTTTTTAATAATTTATTGGAAATGTTATGATCATTCATGCATATTAGATCCTTAAATAGTTCACTGCTGCCATATATGCATACATTGATTCGATTTTAGGTACAAAATGAGTTGCATATGTGTTCATGTCCAAATTGTCTAATCATTTTTTGGGTAAAAACCTCATGCCAAGATTATACATTTGTACACAAATTTGAAACCTAATGAATCATGTCCAAAAAGAAAAGCGTCCTCATTTCCTTTCACATGGAATCCTAGCCTGAGAAAATCGTACGACAACTTAAAAGAGAGCCTAGAAAGCGTTTCTAAAATTAACAAATATACGATGGCAAAAATGTAATTTAATTCTTTACCAAGGGCAAATCTATTCGCTTTATCAAAAATGGCAATCTAGAGAAATTAAAAAAACACACCAAAAAAAAAAAAAAAAATGGAAGTCGTGAGCTAGCATGGAGCAAGGGCAAATCCATTCTACATTGAAGGCATGAGCAAGCTAAAATATGGATTCAATCATAGACATTATTGATGGTGTTTTCAGGCACTATAATATTTAAAGCAGCACGACAAAGGCAGAAGGGTAATTCCCTTCTTGGATAAGATCATTAATTCCGACCCGACCCATAAAAAGTCAGCAGCAAGGGCCCAAACGCTTTACAATAAAAGACCGACCACAACAGGAAGAGACCGAGCACTTCATAATCGGTAACCGATCACTTGAGTTCAAGATGACCGGGCAATTATTAGGTCGACAGCAGCATTCTCAGTACAAAATACTATTATGACCGACCACATGAAGACCGACCTCGTGAAAACCGAGCATTGGGCAAGACATGTTCGGGAAGATAAGGCATTCTATCCATACAAGATAAGATAATAAGTTATCATATTTTCATAAAGAGAACTGATGAGTCAGTATCCTAAAATGATAAAAGAAGTGAAGGTAGTTTTAAAAGTAGGAATCCTGATAGAAAAGGAAACCATCTCCAACTGAAAATTCTTGTACAAATAGGAATCTGATTTCTTCACCATTATAAATATGAGGGTAGAGTGAGTGTAGATCAGGAGCAGAATCAATATCAGAATCATTGCCATCAGACTTGTAAAAAAACAAGAAGCAGAGCCGAGAAGCGTGTTTGAGTAATAAAAGTATCATCCTTTTTGTGCCCGTAGACGTAGGTCGGACCAAGATCCGCCGAACCACGTTAAATCTCCTTGTCGATTGGCGTATTATTTGTCTTTTGCTAAGTTTGCTTTTGGTCCCCCATAACCAAACAAATTCACTATTGAGGGAGGATTGTCTCGGGAGTAATATTCTCATATTGCCCTGAGACCAAAATCAGCCGTCAACAGTTGGCGCCATCTGTGGGGATCTCAACAAAAAGCGGTTCGCGTAGTAAGACAATGGCAGAAGGCGGGAATCATCAATCTTCAGGGAGTCCAGCAACAGACTGGATGAAAAAGATGGAAGAAAGCATGAAATCCATGATGGATCGGTTGGAGAGAATGGAGGGAACGAACAACGAGAGACCAGACATCGGAACCAGTCGAAGAAAAAGTGAAAGAGCAGAAGGGAAAATGGTGATAGACACAAGTGAAGACGATGGACCTAGAAGGAGGGGCCCCTACGGGATAAAATCCGTGGTTGTAGAAAAAGATTCACAAACAGAGGACACATGGGAAGATGAGGAAAGAGGACGAAGAGAATAGTCACTTAATCCTTCCTACGATAGCCTCCACGACTCCCGAAGAGAAGGCAGGGAATATAGCGAGGATGTGCAAGAAATTTCAAACCATGAGGAACGCCGCACCCAGGGCATAGGACGCACAGAGAGGCACAGAAAACAACACGCCAGCACCACTAGCGAGATAAAATCTTGGTTAAAAAAGGAGATGACCAAGTGGGGGTAGGCCTCAAGGATGACGCAAGTGATGCCCGGGACGGTGAGGAGGAATCTCCCCTCGCGGAAAAAATAAGGTCGGCAAAATTCCCAAAACGATTCAACATGCCGACCATGGCACCCTACAAAGGCCACTCTGACCCGAAATCGCACATCGAAAGCTTTGTCTTGTTGATGGAAGTCCAGGGAGTAGTAGGAGATGCCATCTGCAAAGTGTTCCCCCTAACTTTAGGTGGACCCGCCATCCTATGGTACAGAAGTCTGGCTCCGGGGAGCATCGGAGGCTTCACACAACTTAAGAAGTCGTTCATTCGACACTTTAAAGGGGCCTGCGTTCCCAAAAAGACGATTGGAGAATTAAGACTTATGAAGCAAGGAGATGACGAGCCCCTGAAGAATTTTATTGAAAGATACCACAACATGGTACTGAAAGTCGAAGGATATGAGTCCCTAGAAGCCCTAGAAAGCTTAAAGGGAGCCCTAAAGGTCGGGAGGTTATGGACTCATCTGAGAATCCAGGACACGCCGGATTATGCCACCGCCCTAGAGGTAGCCCGGAAGTTTGTCTTGGTAGGTAGAAAGAAGAAAAGATCTCCCGAAGGGGGACGGCCATTCGGGAAAGAACAGCAAGAACAGAGGCTCCCCGACGACCGGACAGGGAATTCAAAAGATTCAATCCAAAACCCAAAGAATTCAAACCGATACCTCGAAGAGATCAGGAAGGAGGGGTCGCGACCCAGGTGAATCATGTAGTCCGAGAATAAAATATATTCCCCTGAGCAAACCACCAGGGCGAATCATCATGGAAATATAGGAAAAATGCCTCTTGATAGAACCTTGACCTCAGGAGATTCCCCCCAGATAAAAGGAACCAGAAGTCTTACTGCATACATCATAACCTGAGGGGACACACAACGGACGAATGCAAAGATCTGCGGGAACAGATGGAGGACCTAGCCCGAAATGGGTATCTAAATAGTTATATCGACCATGAAACCATGGCGGCCAGACAAAGGGCACGAAACCGACATGTGAACATCATCGCAGGGGGAAGTACACTGGTCGGGGACTCTAACCGGTCAAGAAAGAACTATAGCCGAGCTCAAGGGGCATAGGTGCTAGGAACAGAAAGACCCCCGATACTACAAGGGGGTCGGTCGGTGCCCATAATGTTCACCGACGAGGATGCACGAGGGGTGAGTTTTCCCCATGATGATGCGCTGATAATCAAAGCTACAATCAGCGGCACAGAGGTGGATAGAATCCCGGTAGACCCCGGAAGCGCGGTAGACATAATATCCAAAGAAGCTTTAGAAAGCCTGGGAGTAGAATACGTAACCCTAACTAATGACGGCACCCCCTATATGGTTTTGGAGGCTCAACGGTCATCCCGCTGGGAAGAATACAACTGGCAACAACCATCGGAACTCACCCCAGAACCCGGACAGTCATGGTAAACTTCACCGTGGTGGACTGCCTGAGCAGTTACCAAGTCATTTTCGGCCGGCCTTTTATGATGAAAAAGGCTGCGATGTCCTGTTACTACTTGAAACTGAAATTTCCTACCCGGGAAGGGATCAGAATCATATGCGGAAGTCAGAAGATAGCCCATAGTTGCTTCGCCGCTCTCTCACGGGAAACCCTCTGCATCGAAGGAAGCACCAGGAAGAGGCAAAGGGGGGAAGACGAGGAAAATCCAAGGAAGGACCCGGGTCCGCGCCCGGACAAAGTTGCCCGGCTAGAGGCAGCCGAAGAATTAGAAGAAGTCAACCTGTTCGGACCGAATAAAAGCATAAAGATATGGGGGAACTTGGACGAAATCCTAAAAACAAAACCTGCTGGAATGCCTACGGAAGTACCCCGACATCTTCGCATGGGGACACAATGACATGCCCGGGATTGATCCAAAATTCATCAGTCACCGCTTGGCATTAAACCCGACACACAAACCAGTTAAACAGAAAAGAAGAATCTTTAACCAAGAACGGTGCAGAGCAGTGGCGTCCGAAGTGAAAAAACTTTTAAAAGCAGGCTTCATTAGAGAAGTCAAGTACCCAGAATGGGTTTCGAACGTGGTATTGGTAAGGAAAGCAAACGAGAGGTGGAGGATGTGCGTGGACTTCACCGACCTCAACAAGGCGTGCCCGAAGGACAGCTTCCACTGCCAAACGTAGATTAGCTGGTAGATACGACAGCCTGCAAAGGACTGCTGAGCTTCATGGACGCCTTCTCAAGATACAACCAGGTCAAGATGCACCCTGCCGACGAGGAGGGGAAAACAACTTTTGTCACTGATCATGGGCTTTACTGTTATAAAGTAATGCCCTTCGGATTAAAAAACGCAGGAGCCACCTTTCAGAGACTGGTCAACAAGATTTTCAAACCACTCATCGGCACAACAATGCTGGTGTATGTTGACGACATGATAACAATGTCTGAGGCGCCAGGTGTGTCACGTGACCGACCTGAAGAAAACCTTTGAGTTATTGAGGAAATACCATTTAAAACTCAACCCAGAAAAGTGTGCCTTCGGGGTGGCCTCCGGGAAGTTTCTAGGCTACATGGTGAGCTCCAGGGGCATAGAAGCAAACCCGCAAAAGATACGAGCCGTACTGGACTTGAAATCTCCCAGGACGGTGAAAGAAGTTCAAAGTCTAACCGGCAGGCTAGCCGCGCTTAACCGATTCATCTCCCGAGCAACCGACAAATGCCACCTTTTCTTCAAAGCCAGCAAGAAAGCCCAAAAGGGGATCGACTGGACTCCGGAGTGCGAAGAGGCCTTCCAACAACTGAAACAATATCTAGCACAGCCCCCGCTCCTAGCAAAACCTCTCCTAGGAGAGACATTATACTTATACTTAGCTGTTTCAAAAACACGCAGTAAGTTCGGTGCTGGTGCAAGAGGCAGACCGAATCCAAAGACCAGTATACTATGTCAGTAAAGCCCTGTTGGACACAGAAACCCGGTATCCCGTACATGAACTAGTCGCCCTATCTTTGATCACCGCAGCTCGGAAATTGCGGCCTTACTTCCAAGCCCACCCTATCAAAGTTTACACCGACCACCCCATGCGACAGATCTTACAAAAACCAGAGGCCTCGGGAAGATTGATGAAGTGGTCGGTGGAGCTAAGCGAACATGACATCTCCTACCTTCCAATGGTAGCAATGAAAGGACAGGCTTTGGCAGATTTTGTTACAGAGTTCACCGAACCCCAGATCTTGACGGTAGGGGAAGACAAGTGGGAGATGACAGTAGACGGGTCTGTCAGCTCACACGGCGGTGGAGCCGGGATCGTGTTAAAAAATAACAAGGGGAAGAAGTATTATTTGCCTTAAGGTTCGCCTTTGAAACCACAAACAATGAAGCGAATACGAAGCAATCTTGGCCGGATTAAGGCTGTGCACAGTAGTGGGAGTCCACAACGTGGTAGTAAGGAGTGACTCACAGCTTGCTATACAGCAACTAAAAGGCGAATTCCAGGCCAGGGAACCTAGCATGAGAGCCTACTTGACCGAGAGTAAAGAGGTTAATAGGAAAATGAGGAACGTTCACTTCGAACAAATCGGACGAGAAGACAACGTCGAAGCAGATTCTCTTGCACGGCTCGCATCTTCAATAAAAACAGAGAATCCCAGAACAATCCCCCTAATCTGCCTCCGAGAAAAGAGCGTAGGAGAACTCGAAGTAGGAACCCTGGATGAAGAAGATAAAACTTCATGGCTACAGCCGATCAGAAAATATTTGGAAACAGAAGAGATACCCGAGGACAGAAAAGAGGCCAAGAAACTAAAATTCAAAAGCACCAAGTTCTCCCTGATCGAAGGGGTGCTCTACCGGAGAGGCTATTGTTGGACAATTATGACCCATAGCGTCACTATTTGTACAGATCACGGTGTTGTTGTACAAATTAACTATGTGACAAAGGAGATTGCACTCTTATCATTTGTGATTAGATCACCTTGATATATAAATGATGAGAGGTCCTTATGATTAGTGCCTGGATTGAGAATGATATGAGACAGTATCAGTCCACGAAGGCAGAATCATTAAATATCCCTAGTCAGAGCATTGTCGAGATTGGACATCGATAAATGCGTAAAAGACTAGTATTACACTTGTGCGCGTTGTGAGGGCACAACGGTATAGTTCTCGTATATTTGGGTATAGGATACTAATGCAAGTGTAATAGGAGGTTGTGTTTCACCGATGGTACGGGAAACAGCTTCGCTCTGGATAGACCCCATCAGAATTCCATTGGTAGTATGACTATGTGTCTATGGAAGTCCGAAATCAGGGTAGGTGTATTTGGTCTTAACCTGAGACTTGCACCGCTAATGCATACGACAATCTATATACTTTGGTTGAGGTCGTCCAGGGCTTTAACAGGTTCTGTGTACGCCAATTCTGAGTATATCGAGAATCGTAGTGTGTTGGGTGTGATGTCAAGATGGAAGTGTCACTCTAGTCATTTGGAGATGATGGTCACGCAGGATACGGTACTAGTACTCTTAAATGCTGCAGCTATCGGGATAAAATGACAAGGTCAGGTTTATCCGATTATAGAGACTAGTCACCAGACATCCGACATGTGCTTCGTACGGGCAGACACATTTCCAGCCCCAGGCCTAGCACGTGATCATCCGATGCTGGACAGAAATACGCAATACTACGGTATACTACGCCTGATACAGATCCTTTATTCCTGTAAGGATGTTTCCGGAGAATTGGGGAGGCATGGCGCTTTGCTAGAGGCCAACCTTGTCTTGTAATTCGGTATAAACGTAGTACGAGGTACTTACGTGTTCGGATAGTCCGACAACCGAATTTACTGCCAACATATCCGGGGATCTCATGGGTCGCTTCCCAAAGATTCACCGATGACGTATAACTCGCACTCTCTAATTAATCTTGGATTAATTAGAAGAGAGAGAAAATTAATCTGGGATTAATTGCGGAGATATTTTATCTGGGATAAAATATCAATTAAGAGAAATTAATATATTTGATATATTAAATGAAATTGGATTTCGACGCGGAATTAAAATTAGATTTTAATTCGGGCGAACGAATTAATTTAGAATTAATTCGTTAGCGACGTGAATAATGACTTCGCTAGGCGTAATCATTTAATTACGACGCAACGGAAAATTCTTTAATTTAGAATTAGCGAACCCGAGCCCGAGATTATTTGCGAGCGCATTCGCATTTCGAATTCGAGTGCGGCACGTCAAATCAAACGTCAAATCGCTACTCGCATCAAGCGTCAAATCACTTGTCACTTTGAGTGATGTGACTTGACAACTTGATGGATTGAGTGATGTGGTGGTTGGAGGCTTTAATGGTTTGACTTATTAAAGCCAAATTCACATGAAATGCATGTGAAATTCAAATGAGTGTATATATTACACAAATTTGGAAATTCAACCAACATTCTCTCTTTCTTTCATCTTTCTCTTCACGCCCAAAGTGGCTTATTTTCTGTTTTCTGGTTTCTGAAACCGTGAGCAGTGAGGGGAGCAAGAGAGTGTGTTTTGTGGCAAAATCACAAGTGCTAGCACACTTACGAGATATGCGAAGGTGATAGGGAAGCTCACCCATGAGCCGGGAACAGTTCGACGAAGCTTGGAGCTTGACGAAGGACCAAAAACGAAGTCAAAACAGTGAGCAAAAACTGCACTGCAGTTCACGCCAAACCAGTTCGTTTTTGAAGTTCTGTTGCTTGCCGTGTCGCTCAACCGATCAATGTAAGTATTCGGCAACTTCTTCGATGTGTATTCGCAATGTTTTCATGCTTATAATCGATCCGGGAACTAATTATAAACCAACAATGGCATCAAGAGCCTAGGTTTGAGCATGAAAATTTTAGGGCTTAAAATTGGGTATTTGTTTTCAAGCATGATTTTGTGAAATTGGATGAATGAGTATGCTTAAAACATGTTGAATTGAAGATTGATTGGATCAATTTCATGAAAAATTGATTTGGAATAATTTTCCCAAATTGGATGTTGGGCCGAATACATAGGATTTTTTGAATTATGGGAATTTTTGATTTTGATTCATTGGATGAGTTGGAATCATGTTGGATAATGTTAATTAAGATTGAATTGGATTGAATTTTGAATTGAGCATATATCCAAAATTCCTTATGTTGGCCGAATGCCTTAAGTCCTAATGGTCTTGGTGATTTTTTGATTTTGTTCATTGGATGACTTGAATAATTGGAAATGTGGATTTTATGTTTTAATTTGGATTTGATTGGATTGAATTCGGAATTGATATAAAATTCCTTGTATTTGCCGAGACTTTATGGAGCATGTATGTAACATCCCATATTTATTTTAGTATGTTAGCGTGAAATTTATTTCTCTCGCGTGAGGCCGCATCCGAACGCGGGGTGAATTCTTGCTAAATGGGAATTTTATAAGAGTAGTTATAGAATGATATTGAATAAATTAGAGGGACCAAGTTGATAATTATCACACAAATAATAAAATAATAAAAAAAAAACAAACCCTAGACACTTCTACACTCTATCACGAGACACACACACACGTTACTCATATAAACACACTCACACGCCTAACACAAAGACAGCTCACATACAACCCACACACAGCACGACAGAAGCAGAACGAGAGAGAGAGAGAGAGAGAGAAATAGAGAAGAAGGAACAGTGACAGACCGAAACCAGAAAAGAGGAGAGATCGAGAGCAGGGCAGAAATAGGAAGGACGAAGGCCGAAAGAAGAAAAAAAGAAATCCAAGAGCAGTAGAGATCGAGAGAGAAGAAGAAGATGAAGGAGAAGGTGAATCCCGTGAATAGTAAGTATTCTATATCCATGATTTCTTTGAATTTGATTGCTTTGGTTGTTTGGGTCTTGGAATACATATTGAAATTGGGATTAATTAATGAGTTAGGATCATGTTAAAAACAATCTAGATTCATAATGAAGTAAGTAAATGGAAGAAATTTTAAGGTTAAAGGAATTATTTTGACTAAAGAAAATTGGGGAAAAAGATCGGCAGTAGCAAACCCTAGGGAATTGGGGTTTCTGAAATTTGGTTATAAGATGGTTAAGTGACTAAATTGAAATTTATAATTAGTAAAGTAATAAGTATTTATGTATTCATATGTTTATGAAATCTGAATTTGTAGAAGTTGTTGATTGAATTTGATATATTGAAGCATGTTAGCGTAGTTTAAAATTCAGTAGTATTTAGGAAGATTGAAAGAAATTAATAGAATTAGAGAAATTGAAATATTTAAAGGAGATTCGGCATTTTACTTTTTAAATTTGAAGATTGATGGAACAATCATTTGTTTGGTAAATGGTTATACACTAATGCTTAGTTGAGAAGCTGTAAAGGTGCTTTAATATGGCTTGACAGTACATTTTGACTTTGAAACTGAATTTCTTCTTTCGAACATAATTATGATTTAGAATAAGTATTTGTACTAGTAATTGGAGAATTATTGGACCATTTTGTAGAAGTAAAAGAAATGGGATTTGTTTTGGTAAATGGATGAGTAGTGAATGTTTTAATTATGTGGTTGTTTAAAAACAGGTAATGACAGAATTTTGGGTTGCTAAGTATTCAATGGGTTACCTTTTGGTGAGCTTAAATGAATAAAAGAGAATTATCCTTGTATACAAGTGGTGTCATATCTGGTTTGGGCTTTGGTTTTAGTTTGGAGATGGCCACTGATTTTACAGCCTTAAATGTGTATTGAGTGTTAATAGGTATTTAGATTTTATAGGTATTGTTATATATATATATATATATGAGCCATGCTTTGATTATGTTGATTAAAAATGTGGGTGTGTAAGTGGGATTACTTATTGTTTTGTTTTGCGAAAACAATAATATTATAAGTTGTAAAGGTAGTTAAGTTTTTATGAATTAAATAAGGTAGTGAACAAAAGGGTAAATGGCACCGAAAGATATATATGATAATATGGTTAAAGTATGTGTTAGTATGGATTAGTATAATTTTAGCAGTATGTATCTATTGAGCTTGAGCATGAGCATGCATGATGAATGCATATAAGGAATAGAATACATATATCATTAATTTGTAGGATGCATGAATATATGCATGAACATATATGATTGTATGAGATGAGCATATAATAAAATATGGCTGTGATTTCTGAAAGTATAAGAAATGTATAGGCATGTTGTGCATTATGACTTTCATGAATTAAGTTGAAATAAAGAATGGTTTTGGAAATTCAAAAAGGGTTTTTAAAGAAAAGTATTTTAGAAAATGTTTTCACAGTTTTGAAATACAGATTATGAGTTTATGTTTTCGGGGCATGAGGGAAAAACTCACCCCAGTATGTAACTTGAGATACAGAGATGGAATTGACGGATAGAGACATGTGCACATGTAGAGGACTAGGGGGACGGCGATACGTAACGCCCCTAGATCCTAGTTTATGAGACAGGATGGCGGCATAGGATCGTGTACCTGATCTCCAGTTCAGAGCTTGGGCGGTAGCATAGATTTGCAACCCCAGCTCTAGTTGTGGCTTGGGGGACGGCGATACGTAACGCCCCAAGACCACTAGTTTCAGGGCAGGTATGGCATGCTTTGGGGGACGGCGATACGTAACGCCCCAATGTCATGGATTTGCATATCTAGCTCTACGGCGTATGGGGGACGGCGATACGTAACGCCCCTATGCGCCAGTTTTCAGCGGATACCCCAAATACAGTTTACAGTTTTCAGATGAGCAGTTTTCAGAAACAGTTTTTAGAAAATAGTATTTCAGAAAGACAGATTTCATAAAGAGTTTAGAAAGCAGTTTCCAGAAAAGATTTTCAAGACGTATTTCATAAAAGCATGGCATGATTAAAGTACTGCATAGCTTATAAAAGTCATGATTTAAATCATACATTCTAGTTAACATTTGTGACGCATAAAGTGGACATTAATGAATGATAGCATGATTATATCTGAGTATTGATTGATGTATGTGTGCATTGTATGCTTATATGGAAGGAACAGGTTGTAAAACACTAGTTCATGATTATAAGATTTTATATTCAAGTTTGTACGGTTAGTATTAGTTTGGTGGTTATGCAATAGAAAGAATATTATATTTAGATCCGATTTGATGATATTTCAATGTGTTAAAAGAAAGATAACTATAGTAAGAATCTGAATTGGAACTAGTAGAGGATTAATTAGGAAAGAAATAAGATATCAGAGTAGCGCAGCGAAAGCAAGTGTTTTGAGTTTTGCAGGTTGGTGATCCGATCGATCGACCACAAATACCAGATTTTGAGGAGCCGGATAGCAGCGTTGCAGTCAGCCAGTCACCAGGTCTTGGGAGAATAAGAGTCAAGTTGTTTATGAGTTTATTTGTAAAGTAATTGAGTTGTTTATAAGTGGCCGAGATTTTATGTTTATATTGTATTTGGATGGGCTATAGGCCAGGTGCATGATGTTACGAATACATCATGCCGAAATTTTTCTAAAATCAGAGGCTTATGGAGATGGGTTTAGCCTGTCCCCTGCCGCGGTAGCATCCTGGTTTAGGCGGGATGTTACAAAGATGGTATCAGAGCATAGGTTTATAGTGTGTCGGTGACTGCAGCTGCTGGCTATTCGACGATCTCAGTAAATATGTATTTCATGTAGACCATATCGGTCTCTCATATGAGAATAAATTTGTTATGGATGATTGCACTATGAAAATGAAATTAATAAGCATAATGATAATGAGAAATGAATGATGTATGATGACTGATGATCTGAATGCCTAATACTATGAATGATCTGTGTATATGAATGTAAAATGTATATATGTGTTTGACATCTTATATGCCCAGGTCAGGATTCGAGGACGAATCCTATATAAGGAGGGGTGAATGTAACATCCCATATTTATTTTAGTATGTTAGCGTGAAATTTATTTCTCTCGCGTGAGGCCGCATCCGAACGCGGGGTGAATTCTTGCTAAATGGGAATTTTTATAAGAGTAGTTATAGAATGATATTGAATTAAATTAGAGGGACCAAGTTGATAATTATCACACAAATAATAAAATAATAAAAAAAAAACAAACCCTAGACACTTCTACACTCTATCACGAGACACACACACACGTTACTCATATAAACACACTCACACGCCTAACACAAAGACAGCTCACATACAACCCACACACAGCACGACAGAAGCAGAACGAGAGAGAGAGAGAGAGAAATAGAGAAGAAGGAACAGTGACAGACCGAAACCAGAAAAGAGGAGAGATCGAGAGCAGGGCAGAAATAGGAAGGACGAAGGCCGAAAGAAGAAAAAGAAATCCAAGAGCAGTAGAGATCGAGAGAGAGAAGAAGAAGATGAAGGAGAAGGTGAATCTCGTGAATAGTAAGTATTCTATATCCATGATTTCTTTGAATTTGATTGCTTTGGTTGTTTGGGTCTTGGAATACATATTGAAATTGGGATTAATTAATGAGTTAGGATCATGTTAAAAACAATCTAGATTCATAATGAAGTAAGTAAATGGAAGAAATTTTAAGGTTAAAGGAATTATTTTGACTAAAGAAAATTGGGGAAAAAGATCGCAGTAGCAAACCTAGGGAATTGGGGTTCTGAAATTTGGTTATAAGATGGTTAAGTGACTAAATTGAAATTTATAATTAGTAAAATAATAAGTATTTATGTATTCATATGTTTATGAAATCTGAATTTGTAGAAGTTGATTGAATTTGATATATTGAAGCATGTTAGCGTAGTTTAAAATTCAGTAGTATTTAGGAAGATTGAGAGAAATTAATAGAATTAGAGAAATTGAAATATTTAAAGGAGATTCGGCATTTTACTTTTTAAATTTGAAGATTGATGGAACAATCATTTGTTTGGTAAATGGTTATACACTAATGCTTAGTTGGAGAAGCTGTAAAGGTGCTTTAATATGGCTTGACAGTACATTTTGACTTTGAACTGAATTTCTTCTTTCGAACATAATTATGATTTAGAATAAGTATTTGTACTAGTAATTGGAGAATTATTGGACCATTTTGTAGAAGTAAAAGAAATGGGATTTGTTTTGGTAAATAGATGAGTAGTGAATGTTTTAATTTATGTGGTTGTTTAAAAACAGGTAATGACAGAATTTTGGGTTGCTAAGTATTCAATGGGTTACCTTTTGGTGAGCTTAATGAATAAAAGAGATTATCCTTGTATATAAGTGTGTCATATCTGGTTTGGGCTTTGTTTTAGTTTGGAGATGGCCACTGATTTTACAGCCTTAAATGTGTATTGAGTGTTAATAGGTATTTAGATTTTATAGGTATTGTTATATATATATATATATATATATATATATGAGCCATGCTTTGATTATGTTGATTAAAAATGTGGGTGTGTAAGTGGGATTACTTATTGTTTTGTTTTGCGAAAACAATAATATTATAAGTTGTAAAGGTAGTTAAGTTTTTATGAATTAAATAAGGTATTGAACAAAAGGGTAAATGGCACCGAAAGATATATATGATAATATGGTTAAAGTATGTGTTAGTATGGATTAGTATAATTTTAGCAGTATGTATCTATTGAGCTTGAGCATGAGCATGCATGATGAATGCATATAAGGAATAGAATACATATATCATTAATTTGTAGGATGCATGAATATATGCATGAACATATATGATTGTATGAGATGAGCATATAATAAAATATGGCTGTGATTTCTGAAAGTATAAGAAATGTATAGGCATGTTGTGCATTATGACTTTCATGAATTAAGTTGAAATAAAGAATGGTTTTGGAAATTCAAAAAGGGTTTTTAAAGAAAAGTATTTTAGAAAATGTTTTCACAGTTTTGAAATACAGATTATGAGTTTATGTTTTCGGGGCATGAGGAAAAAACTCACCCCAGTATGTAACTTGAGATACAGAGATGGAATTGACGGATAGAGACATGTGCACATGTAGAGGACTAGGGGGACGGCGATACGTAACGCCCCTAGATCCTAGTTTATGAGACAGGATGCGCGGCATAGGATCGTGTACCTGATCTCCAGTTCAGAGCTTGGGCGGTAGCATAGATTTGCAACCCCAGCTCTAGTTGTGGCTTGGGGGACGGCGATACGTAACGCCCCAAGACCACTAGTTTCAGGGCAGGTATGGCATGCTTTGGGGGACGGCGATACGTAACGCCCCAATGTCATGGATTTGCATATCTAGCTCTACGGCGTATGGGGGACGGCGATACGTAACGCCCCTATGCGCCAGTTTTCAGCGGATACCCCAAATACAGTTTACAGTTTTCAGATGAGCAGTTTTCAGAAACAGTTTTTAGAAAATAGTATTCAGAAAGACAGATTTCATAAGAGTTTAGAAAGCAGTTTCCAGAAAAGATTTTCAAGACGTATTTCATAAAAGCATGGCATGATTAAAGTACTGCATAGCTTATAAAAGTCATGCATTTAAATCATACATTCTAGTTAACATTTGTGACGCATAAAGTGGACATTAATGAATGATAGCATGATTATATCTGAGTATTGATTGATGTATGTGTGCATTGTATGCTTATATGGAAGGAACAGGTTGTAAAACACTAGTTCATGATTATAAGATTTTATATTCAAGTTTGTACGGTTAGTATTAGTTTGGTGGTTATGCAATAGAAAGAATATTATATTTAGATCCGATTTGATGATATTTCAATGTGTTAAAAGAAAGATAACTATAGTAAGAATCTGAATTGGAACTAGTAGAGGATTAATTAGGAAAGAAATAAGATATCAGAGTAGCGCAGCGAAAGCAAGTGTTTTGAGTTTTGCAGGTTGGTGATCCGATCGATCGACCACAAATACCAGATTTTGAGGAGCCGGATAGCAGCGTTGCAGTCAGCCAGTCACCAGGTCTTGGGAGAATAAGAGTCAAGTTGTTTATGAGTTTATTTGTAAAGTAATTGAGTTGTTTATAAGTGGCCGAGATTTTATGTTTATATTATTGGATGCTGGCTATAGGCCAGGTTGCATGATGTTAAATACATCATGCCGAAATTTTTCTAAAATCAGAGGCTTATGGAGATGGGTTTAGCCTGTCCCCTGCCGGTAGCATCCTGGTTTAGGCGGGATGTTACAATGTATTGGGTTTGATTTTGATGAAATATGTTGGACATGTTTTGTTGATGATTAGCATGATTAATTGTGTATATTGATGTTTTAGAAATGTTAATTTGGGTAATTAATCATGTGATACACTTTGGTAATTAAATTGGAAATTTGGATTTGGTAATTTAATTATTTGGGCCTAATTTTGGAAATTGGACTTTTAAAGTTGTTATTGGGCTTGTTGGGCTTTGTTGTACAATTGGTTTAGGCAAAATTGGTTGGATCCAATTGGGCCCAAAACCGCCACCATAAAGCCCAAATACGACTTCATGGACTTTAAAGTTTAATTGGGCCTAATGGGCCAAAATTGATTTATGGGCTTATGGGGTAACTCCCGAATTGGACTTTGGTTTTCGGTTTGACCCGAGTTGACCAAAAGTCCACGCCTCAAGAAATCAATTAAAAGCCCATTGGACTTTAATTAAATTGACGTTGGACGTTTATCGGGCTTTGAGACCCGTTGCGATTAAATTTGGAATTTAAGTCGTAAAAGTTCATTATTAAAGTGTAGTATTTAATTTGGAATTAAATAGCGAATTAGAATTGAATGCATATTAAATTGGATTTAATGATGTAGTTTAGTTTAATTCGAGAATTCGTACTTTGAGTACTTATTCGCAAAGATGAGTTTAACTCGCACAAAATCAAATCGTTGTTTGAACATTGGATGATCACTAATTATCAGATTAATTAATTTGATTAGATTGATTGATAACATGCTTGTGTGAATACATGATTGCGATGCATGAATAATGTATATCGGATGGATATTAGATGGGTGGGGCAATTTTGGAAATTGTAATAAATTCGATTTATTAAATTGGACCTGCGTGTCCAGCCTTATTACCTCTCATTTCATTGTATTCTCTTCTCACCTATTCCCCTCAATGTAAATGAGGTTTCTTTAGAAGTGTAGTGTAACGGGTAGAAGCAGATATTTGTGCTAGCGGGAGAGAGAAATTGAGAGATTTGATCTAGGATCAATTGTGTAAAGTATCCATTCGCATATCATTATTACTTTTCATATACGCTTTATTATGTGTTTAGAATGCATGTTTAAGGGTGTATGATGATGAGACCTTAACAAAGATAATAAATTGGTTGCCAATTAGCACACGAAAAACCCTCAATTTATATCAACCTTTTTTCCTTGCATTGAGTGATTCTCACTCAAGATCCGAGACGGCATTGGGTTGTTGGCCAAAGTCAAGCCCTTTGTTTGTCGAAGATGTGTTTGAATCACGAGAGCTTTGTTACATGTCAGTGTCTTGTCCAAGTTGTGGTTTGTTGGCCAAAGTCAAGACCACTTCTTGTCCATCGACATTGATTACGAAGCTTTCCATGGTCAATGGGTCGCGCTTGACTGGGATCACTAAGTTTGTTGTGCCAAAGCCAATGCTTAGTTGATTCAGAGGAAAAAGGTTAGGCAATACATTGGATGTATTGGCATATATAAGATATATGTTTCGGACTTGGATGTCCCCCTACCGGATCTAGGAATTGGATTGGATCCAATCGATCTCAGAGATCTACCTAGTTAATTATCGTACAATTTGTTGGCCAAAGTCAAGATTGTGTGATATTTAACGGGATCCTAGCCCACTAGGAAACACGGTTTCCCGAGTACTCGACAGAGGGTTAGAGGCTCGCCGAAAAATAGTAGGAGGCAAGAATTGAATTTGCAATATTCGTTCAATTACTGGCCATACGCGCTCAAATATCATTCGTTATATTATATTAAATGTTAGTTGGACTAATATTTAAATTGTTGTTTTAATAATAGTTGGACTATATTCAAACAATTCATTTATATTAGATTATATAATTGGATTATAATAATCAATGTATTTGATTTAATTAATTATAGTTGATTAAAATAGTTGGACTATAATAATCATTATATTAAATAATACCTAAATCATTGATTAAATAGTTGGACTATTAAATCAAGATAAACTTGAGAGATTAGTGTTTAAAACATAATCCTGGGGAAAATGTATTAAACGACTTTAATTTTCAAATTGGGAATAAATTTCAGAATGGTTCTGGAAAAATAATAATAAGTTATTTTATTTGATAAAATAATATATTATGCCTAAAGCTAGGAGTTAAGCAAATAAGTGGAACATGATATTTGGAATATTCATGTAATGATAACTTTAGTGCTTAATCAATTATACTTGTCATAAATCTATGTTTTGATTTAAGAAGTATTAAAATTGCAATGAATAATTCTTGGAGAATTAATGACTATTCTCAAGGAGATAAAGTCAAACTTTGCAATTAGGTAAGTAGAGCAAGGCGCACTTTACTTCGATATTCTAGAAGGTCAAGGCTTGGCCAAAGGCTTCTGGAGTGTTTAAAAGGGCAAAGGAAAAATCATTATAATCTTCTAAGAAGAATAAAAAGGACATATCCCAAGAATGAATTGAAGACGAGCAATGCTCTGACTTCAAATATGTTTGTCAACATTATGTTCACTACTAGTATTAAAATTAGATTTTAAATACTTAGTGTGGTACATAAATATATATTGATGTTCAGAATCTGATTTGAATAGGATACAGACTTCAATTGAGATTTAATCTGCGATTTGGAAACGGGACGAAAGTCGCTGTTTTAACCGCAGATACCTAAGTTTAGGAACTACCTTCGGGTATGTACTTAAATTAGGAATTGTTATAATGTAACTAGTTTGACTAGATACATTATCTCTATATCAGTGTTTAACCCGTTACGGGTGAACCTTTATATTCTAGAACATTAAGTGTTTCATTATATAAAGATGATATTGAGATAAACACATTAGATGTGAATAACAGAATTTATATTTTGAATATAAATAAATCTCAAATATATAACATGACAAACAAATAGCTCAAACTGATTTGATCAGAAGAAACTAATTGTGACATTGTTGTCTGGGACACGATGAAACAAGACTCGTATATCCACACTTTTGAAGAGTGGGTACTCGGACTGTTTTGATTCCAATCAAATAAAGTCTACAAATCTAGTTTATTAGGCAAAATGCCTATAACATATTTACTTGGTAAAGTGTAAATGCCACCGATCTGTTAGCCCTAATTCATAGTGAAGTTAGTGGGCCCATGTCTAGCTAGGCTAGTGACCGGCGTAAACACACACGTATAACGCAAGCGCACGTATCGTTCAAGTAGTATAAAAATATCGACCCCACGAGGACTTAATTCCTACTATTGTTATTAATTGTTGATACTATTTATTTACAAATATCTAATTGAGAGAGAAGGAATTGATTGCTTGAATGATTTGATTTGTAGATTTGCTAAATAAATAAAAAGATAAAAAGACAAAAGAAAATACTAAGGAAAATAAAAGACTCAAATCTAGGGTTGTGAATCTTTCTAATATCTATTAAAAGATGAAGTAGTTATATCATAGTTGGGTAAAATATTGAATTATTAATCTGGAACACTAAATTATATAAAAGCCTCTTCCGATGGTCATTTACAAATACCTAGAATAATCAAATTGAACCATATGTCTATGTCAATTAAATTACCTAGATTCATTAAGATTGAATTCCAATTATTGATTACCCCTGCCCAACAGGTATATTCCTATCCTGTAAGGAAATCTATTAAAGGTTTATCTATCCTTAAAGAAGATCGTGGGTTGTTGAGTATAAGGTCTTTAAACTTAAAATCCCTATGTCTAGTTCATTTTAAGTTTTATCTAATCAATTTTATTAGTGATCAGTTAATAAAAAGGCATTAAGGTTATGACTCAACAAATAATTCTTTTAATTATCCAAACTATAATCTAACCCTTTTTTAAATCGGTAATATTAGATTTTATCACAACCCTAGATATTTTAAACCAACCGTCCAGAATGACGGTATCCTGATTAAGTCAAATTCAAATATACCAGCCATAAGGCGGAACAAAAATATAAACTTAAACCAACCGTCCAGTATGGCGGTATCCTCATTAAGTCAGGTTTAACCAGATTAAATTTAATAACCAACCGTCCGAAAATGGCGGTATCCTTTATTAATTCAGATTTTAAATAGTTTATATATTTTTTTTAAGGGAGATTAATCTAAATAGCAAAAGTAAAAGTATTACCTTATTACCTCAGCATAGAGAAGTTACCCCCTCATAGATAGATAGAATTACTACTATAAAGCGTAAATAAAACTGAATATAAGAAGAAAATAAGAAGACACTCTTTTATTTATAAGGATTTCAGAGGAAGAGGTACATTTGAAACTAAAAATTCGAAATCTATTTATAGGCAAAAAAATCTAATTTTTTATTATTATTTTCAGATTTTATTTTTTTTTATTATTTTTCTGATTTTTATTTTTTTTTATTTTTTTTTTGAATCGCTGAATTTTCGACACGTGGCATGGTGTGCTAAAAATGACGGCTCGTTGAATCTTTGACATGTGGCATGGTGGTGCAATTACCAAAATACCCTCGGTGTCGGGACGCCCAAAATTACCAAAATAGCTTTTTGTCAAATTTCACAGTTTTGCTCCAAATCACCTCCAGAATGTCTTGAAACTTTATTTCGGTGTCGGGATGTCTAAAATTACCAAAATACCCTTTGTGTCGGGACGCCCAAAAATTACCAAAATACCTTTTTTGCCAAATTTCACAGTTTTGTTCCAAATCACCTCCAGAATGTCCTGAAACTTTATTTATCTACAAAATAACACAAAACACATCAAAATATTCACAAAACTCAAGAAACTATACAAAATATTAAGTTAAATGAGTGGGAAATGGTGATACATTTATCACTCATCACACCCCCAAACCTAACATTTTGCTAGTCCTCGAGCAAAATAAAATAACATAATAAAATTTTAACTAAGCCACTTTCGTAGGGATCACGATTGCATTTAGCATATGCAACAAGCCTTTAAACCCCTAGGTGTCCCTAGTGGACGAGTTGTAGTCTCGTGAAGGTTTACAGTAATGATACCCACAAACATTTTATAAAAGTAAAAAGGAAGTGAAACTAATGCATACAAAAGCAAAAAGACAAGAGAAAAGAGAATAAAGAAGTCAGTGACTCATTAGATGAAACTTCTACTCCAAGTTTAGTAGTTGTTTTGTTTCATTCTAAATTACTAAATAAGTAAATTCTCCGATTATTTTTACCATTCTTCATATACACAGCTAAACAAATATTAAACAACTCATTTTTGCCCACAACGGTCATAAGTGCAGTTGATAAGAGAGTAATATTTTTGTCCTAAAGTTTTATCAGATTTCACATCTTTTGTAGTAATGGAATAAATTTTCTGATTTTTCTGATTTTTTCTTTGATTTTTTCTCTATTTTTTTATTTATATACAATATCTTCCATCTATGTAGTGAGCTTTAGGTCGGTGACTCACAAACCAGTTGGCTTTAGGGCATCAGGTGTTAAGACACCCCTACGGACTTAATTACTCAGACTTCAGATATATATACATATATATAAATTTTTCATCATTTTTTATCCATGTAACGAGCTTTGGGCCAATGACTCCCAAACCAGTTGGTTTTAGGGCACTAGGTATTAAAATACCCTTACAGACTTAATAACTCGGATCTCGGATGTATTTTTTCTTATTCCATCACTTTTTTGAGATGCTTCTTCAATTAACTATAGCACTGAATATTACAATCTTTTCAATTTTATCATATGTCTGTATGTTACCATGTATGTTGATAATATCTGCTAACTAAGTATATGAAGATTCATTTTAGTCAGTTTTATGGAGAATTTACAAATTTAATAATTCAAAAGTGAATAAACAAAAATTAACTTGTTTTGAATTAGGTTTGAAATACGTCTCAGGAGTGGAAATTCCTTACACAGCTATTTCTTACCAATTTCATCTTTTTTTAGTCAACATAACAACAAAACATTTCTACTAGTCATATAACTATAATTTACATGTGGTTTTAGAAGTTTTAATCAAAGGCTCTCGCTGACGAAGGATTGTTCACAACTAGGACTCCCCACTCAAGGGTTCAAGCGACCAAATGAACGCACTTTTTTTATACCTTATGGTACGTGTCAACGAGTTTATGGTGTGTGACTAACTGTCGAATGGACTTCCCGTTGTAGATTCCCCAGAGGGAGGGTGAGGCGAGGCTCACTTAAATACCCAAGCCCCTTAGGCTCTTATCGCTTGTTGTCAGGAATAAACAACGAGTCCTCGAAACTAGTCTGTCACAACACGCTACAAGTGAATGATTATCTAGGTGCCTTCACAGCTTTTCCTTATAAAAAGGTAGTGAGTGAAGGAAGACACCAAACCATCACCTAGCTTTAAATATGCCCTTTGTTTTTATTAATTTTTTAATTTTTTTGTATTTTTCGAAAAATTTTGGACTAAAAATAAAAACACAATACAAACAAGTACTATTAACTATTCCTCACCCCCAAACCTAAATGAGACATTGTCCCCAATGTCTTAAACAGTAGAAGAAGAGTTTAGAAGATAGTACCTGGTTGGCTGAATTACTACAAGCAAATTAAAGGTTAAGATCCAGATTAACACGACGCCTCTTACCACGATCATCATCAGACCATTTTATCTTTGAAATGATAGGGTCAACTTGTGGTTCATAGGCTATGAGTTGGTCAATAGATCTGGAGCAGTTCTGGCAGTAAGAGGAGGTCTTTCATAGGTTTTGATACGAACCCATTTCTCCGAGCATCATCAAGAAACACACAAAGAAAATCATAAAATCCATCAATGTTGAGCAGTCCAAGCGGTTTCTGGTGTATGTTCAGGTTCGCCCAAGATAGTACTATAAAAATTTCCTCCAATGTACCCAAGCCACCTGGCAAAGCAATAAAAGCATCAGAACGGTTAATCATTTCTACCAGTCGTTCAGACATACCTGGCACGATCAGTTCCTCTCCGTTTGATGATCCAATAAGATTAGCCTCTGCCAAGGGTTTTGGGATGATTCCCAAAACATTACTGCCTCCTTCTTGTACGGCCTTTGAAACGATCCCCATTAGTCCAAGATTGCCTCCGCCATATATTAAGTGCATATTCCTTGCAGCTAAGACTCGACCCAATTCCTGTGCTGCTTCTATGTATTGTGGTTTAGTACCAATAACACTACTACCGCAAAACACACAGATGTTCTCAACTCGTCTTTTTGAAGTGGCTTCCATTTTTTATGTATTTCTTTCTCAACTCTGGATGCCTCCAAAGGTGCAATGACGGGCTGAATTTATAGTACCTGAAAAGGGTGAGTAATAATAACACTAGTATCTTCCAAAGGAAACTTGTTAGCTAAACAACAAAAGAAATCGTGAAAGGTCAAAAAGTCTGGATCCTGTCTACGAAAATAAAGATAATTTCAATAGAAAAGCAAATCAAAGCAATAATTAAGGCAACAGAATTGTGTACGCAATACGTCACTTGCTTAGTATAAATTCATTAGGATGCGTCTCAAGAAATCATTCTTTACTCAGCCATCACAAATGAATTAGCTCTCATTTTTGTGATTGTCAAACACCATTCATTCTGTCTTAAAATGCTCCATTTGTGCTGTTCCCTACAAAAAAATAACACACAAAATTAAAAAGTTCACACAAAATATGAAAACAAATTACAACAAATTGCATGGGTTGCCTCCCTACTAGCGCTAAATTTTTCGTCTTCAGCCAGACGTGACTGAAATCTATCTGTTAAGAAGGTTTCAGCGTCGTTTTGGATGTCCGATTAAAGACATTCCCATGAGCGTTGCTTTTGAAGGGTCTCTTCCACGGTAAAGTGGCAAAAAGAGTTTTGTCTCATTCAGTGCTCGTGCCACCTTTTTAACTTTTGTTGCTCCAGTGATTCCTGAAAAGAAAGAAAGAAAGAATCAGGAGGTTTTTTATGATGCTTGACTTGGAATGGGATTTCCATTTTGTCAAGTTTCTGAGTAATATCTCTAAATTGTACTCCCCAAAACAGTGATGTTTCTCCTGAATTCACTGTATCTTTAATTTTGTCTGACAATTGCTCCTCTATTTGCTCTGCTTCTTGCTCCACCTTTTCTTCACATATGAATTTTAGGATCTCAGCATTCAGTTCTTCATCTGTCATCTGTGAAATACATGCTCCTGAAATATCAATGTGAGAATGTAAAGAAATGTCAGATTTTAGGTCTTCATCCTCTGATCTGAGTGAACTGATTGGCTTAGGTAGATCGCCTTCAAACATTAGTGCAAAGCATTCTCCAAGATCAGCATTCTGAGGATGGAAAGTTTCATCCTTCCTTGTTGGTGCAGTTAGTACAAGAAACTCAGCTTCTTCATCCTCTTCAGAGTCAGAATAATAAAAATCAAATTGAGACTTTGTTAGTGCAGGTTCCTGAACTGATACCTCAGATTCTTGATACTGCTCAGCCTCGTCTTCTGTTATGATGTCATGATGAATCTCAGGATATCGAAAGGCTTCTTCAGTAGTATTTGAATTTGCTTCGTGAGATATGTGATTTATGTTCTCTGTTAATTGTCTAACTTGATCTGTCATTCTCTTTATAGACGCTGCTTGACTCTGAATCTGTGCTTCAAATAGAGCTTCCCGTTCCTCGAACAAATCTTTTATCATGTCATTCAACTGATATTCCTCTGATGGATCTGGTTCTTGATGAAGATCGTAGGTAGATTGTGGATAAGATGGAAAATGTGATGATTCTACGTACCTTGAATGATTCCAATAATTACGCCACTCTGAAAGGTAAATACATTGATCGCTCGGGTGGTTACCATCACAAATTACACATCTTCCCATTTCATTCTGATGAGCAAATGTAGTATTGTTTGGTTCTGGCTTCCAGTGATAGTTGTTAGGCTGGACAACAGGCCTCAGAAAACTAGATTGTTGCTCCTGGATTTGGGATGTATCTTTTTCTAGTAAAGCTCGTAATGTTTCAAAATGTTCCATTTTTTTAATCACCTGAAAATAAAAGAAAGAAATAAAAATTGCAGATAAAAAAAACAAGGAAAATTAGATACAAGTAAATTAGATAGCTTCAAAATTAATAACTCAAGAAAAATAAGTCCCCGGCAACGGCGCCAAAAACTTGACCGGCGTAAACACACACGTATAACGCAAGCGCACGTATCGTTCAAGTAGTATAAAAATATCGATCCCACGAGGACTTAATTCCTACTATTGTTATTAATTGTTGATACTATTTATTTACAAATATCTAATTGAGGGAGAAGGGAATTGATTGCTTGAATGATTTGATTTGTAGATTTGCTAAATAAATAAAAAGATAAAAAGACAAAAGAAAATACTAAGGAAAATAAAAGACTCAAAGATCTAGGGTTGTGAATCTTTCTAATATCTATTAAAAGATGAAGTAGTTATATCATAGTTGGGTAAAATATTGAATTATTAATCTGGAACACTAAATTATATAAAAGCCTCTTCCGATGGTCATTTACAAATACCTAGAATAATCAAATTGAACCATATGTCTATGTCAATTAAATTACCTAGATTCATTAAGATTGAATTCCAATTATTGATTACCCCTGCCCAACAGGTATATTCCTATCCTGTAAGGAAATCTATTAAAAGTTTATCTATCCTTAAAGAAGATCGTGGGTTGTTGAGTATAAGGTCTTTAAACTTAAAATCCCTATGTCTAGTTCATTTTAAGTTTTATCTAATCAATTTTATTAGTGATCAGTTAATAAAAAGGCATTAAGGTTATGACTCAACAAATAATTCTTTTAATTATCCAAACTATAATCTAACCCTTTTTAAAATCGGTAATATTAGATTTTATCACAACCCTAGATATTTAACTTAGTTACAACACATAACTAAAGCTGATATAAACTTAAAAGACATAAAATGAAATTGCTGAAAAGTAATAAAAAGAAATGCTAAGGTAAAAGGAATTAACTTCTACTATTCACTATTTAGATATCTCCCATAAAATAATATATAATCTTGTGATATTTTAAACCAACCGTCCAGAATGACGGTATCCTGATTAAGTCAAATTCAAATATACCAGCCATAAGGCGGAACAAAAATATAAACTTAAACCAACCGTCCAGTATGGCGGTATCCTCATTAAGTCAGGTTTAACCAGATTAAATTTAATAACCAACCGTCCGAAAATGGCGGTATCCTTTATTAATTCAGATTTTAAATAGTTTATATATTATTTTTTAAGGGAGATTAATCTAAATAGCAAAAGTAAAAGTATTACCTTATTACCTCAGCATAGAGAAGTTACCCCCTCATACATGGATAGAATTACTACTACAAAGCGTAAATAAAACTGAATATAAGAAGAAAATAAGAAGAACTCTCTTTTATTTATAAGGATTTCAGAGGAAGAGGTACATTTGAAACTAAAAATTCGAAATCTATTTATAGGCAAAAAAATCTAATTTTTTATTATTATTTTTCAGATTTTTATTTTTTTTATTATTTTTCTGATTTTTATTTTTTTATTATTATTTTTTTTTGAATCGCTGAATTTTCGACACGTGGCATGGTGTGCTAAAAATGACGGCTCGTTGAATCTTTGACATGTGGCATGGTGGTGCAATTACCAAAATACCCTCGGTGTCGGGACGCCCAAAATTACCAAAATAGCTTTTTTGTCAAATTTCACAGTTTTGCTCCAAATCACCTCCAGAATGTCTTGAAACTTTATTTCGGTGTCGGGATGTCTAAAATTACCAAAATACCCTTTGTGTCGGGACGCCCAAAAATTACCAAAATACCCTTTTTGCCAAATTTCACAGTTTTGTTCCAAATCACCTCCAGAATGTCCTGAAACTTTATTTATCTACAAAATAACACAAAACACATCAAAATATTCACAAAACTCAAGAAACTATACAAAATATTAAGTTAAATGAGTGGGAATTAGTGATACATTTATCACTCATCAGCTAGATGTGGATATGAATATTTCGTGACCTATACGGATGTGGCATCTCGTTATGGTTATGTGTTTCTTTTGAAGAACGCAAATCGGAAACTCTTATAGTTTCGACACGAAATAGACAAACAGATCGGCTACAGTATTAAATCGTCACGGTAAGACCGTAATGAAAATACTTAAGCAATAAGTTTCTACTATACTTGAAAGAGTAAAGTATTCTTTCAAAAGAGGACTCCTCCCGGAACACGTCAATTTGATGGTGTATCTGAACGGATAAACCGAATTTTGTTGGACATGATAAGGTTAATCATGAGTCGCTCTGAGCTACCATTTCCTTCACATGATAAGCATAAACAGTGCAGAACTTATTTAGAATAAGGTTCCATTATAATCTGTTTGACATATTTCATATTGGATATGAACGGGAAAGAAACCGGGTTTCACATTCTTGATAATTTGGGGTTGCTAGGCATATGTTTGGATGATACCAAACTAAAACCCAAATTGGATAAGTGCCAATTGTAAGTTATCCTAGGGATACCATAAGTATTGTACTTATACAACTCATAAGAGAACAATTGGATTGTTGCTCACCATGCGGTTATCCTAAAAGGAATACCGATATGCAGTGGTAAGTGGGAGGATAGTAAAACTCGATGAAAATCAGAGTAATACTATTCAAGGCATTGATTCCTAATGGAACACAAATAGTTCATCAAGGATGAAACTATTACCATTAATCTTCAAATACACAAGAACCGCATAGTCGAAGAGAGTCAGAAAACAACCTAGGGTATGGGTTTCTGATCTCACCTCGTAAAGATGTCAATCTTTTGAGGTATACCAATTGACTACGTATGAGGTAGTGATACAAGGTATCGACTCCCTGATAATGACAAAGTGTCATGAGTCCGAAATGGATTCCATGTATATCAACTATGTTTGGATACTAGTTGATGTACCGCAAGGCATTGTGCCTACTGGTACTGTATAAGTCTTCAAGGAAGACATACATGGATGGCAACATACCAACGTATAAAGCTAGGCTTTTACGGAAAGGTATCGTTATCAACATTGTGTTGACTACGATTCAACCTTTTACCTGTTGCCACGGTAAATCCATTTGGATAATGCTTGCTAATGCTGCATGTTTCATTTATGAAATATGGCAGCTCAACGGGAAAATCGCTATCCTGAAAAGGAAACCTGTTGGAGGATGTTTACAACATCCTGGCGATTTTGTCGTACCTTTACTAGCAAACAAGGTTTGCAGGTTATTCGATCCATGTTTGGATTGAAGCAAGCATAGGTTCTTAGAATTTTCGTTTTGATGTAATCATAATGGTTTATGATTTAATTCAAAACGAAATGATTCTTGTGTATATAAGAGGGTTAGTGGGAGCTCACTGACAGTGGCTGTCCTTTAAAATAATGAAGATATGTCATTTCTTGGAAATGATATTCCCAAAATAACTATTGGCGAAAGCTTGGCTTTCGAGAAAACTCTCAGAGAAACTCGTACATTGAAAAATGTACGCGACCTGGTGTCTAATATGCTTTGAGCATATATAGTCACAAACAGGCCAATCCAAGTGATAGTCACTGGATTCTGGAGAAGGAGAACTTGAAGTGACTGAGATCACTAATACAAGTTTCCTAACCGATAAAAAAGGTAATATACAGTTTGAATAACGGTACAGTGAGCTGGAAATCTTCCTTGCAAGATACTGTTACCGAATAAACAAAAAATGCGGGTTATTACTGCAGCTGAGGCAGCAATAGAAGCCTTCTGGGTCGATAAAAATCTAATTAGATTAGATATAGTTCTCTTAGCAGCTGAGCTAGGCTTCAACACATGCTAAAGAATTAATGGTCTCATCACCGATCCAGATAAATACTCCGGTAATCATCTGATTCGTTCGGATCATACATCGTGGCGATGTGATGATCGTATAAATCGCATCAGACGATAATCATGAAAATCCGCTGACGAAAACCTTTTCTCAGCAATTTAAGCGAACCGTACATAGTTCGGGTGTTAGACACTCGAGTGACTGGCTATAGGCCAAATGGGAGATTGTTGGACAATTATGACCCATAGCGTCACTATTTGTACAGATCACGGTGTTGTTGTACAAATTAACTATGTGACAAAGAAGATTGCACTCTTATCATTTGTGATTAGATCACCTTGATATATAAATGATGAGAGGTCCTTATGATTAGTGCCTGGATTGAGAATGATATGAGACAGTATCAGTCCACGAAGGCAGAATCATTAAATATCCCTAGTCAGAGCATTGTCGAGATTGGACATAGATAAATGCGTAAAAGACTAGTATTACACTTGTGCGCGTTGTGGAGGCACAACGACATAGTTCTCGTATATTTGGGTATAGGATACTCATGCAAGTGTAATAGGAGGTTGTGTTTCACCGATGGTACGGGAAACAGCTTCGCTCTGGATAGACCCCCTCGGAATTCCATTGGTAGTATGACTATGTGTCTATGGAAGTCCGAAATCAGGGTAGGTGTATTTGGTCTTAACCTGAGACTTGCACCGCTAATGCATACGACAATCTATATACTTTGGTTGAGGTCGTCCAGGGCTTTAACAGGTTCTGTGTACGCCAATTCTGGGTATATCGAGAATCGTAGTGTGTTGGGTGTGATGTCAAGATGGAAGTGTCACTCCAGTCATTTGGAGATGATGGTCACGTAGGATACGGTACTAGTACTCTTAAATGCTGCAGCTATCGGGATAAAATGACAAGGTCAGGTTTATCCGATTATAGAGACTAGTCACCAGACATCCGACATGTGCTTCGTACGGGGCAGACACATTTCCAGCCCCAGGCCTAGCACGTGATCATCCGATGCTGGACAGAAATACGCAATACTACGGTATACTACGCCTGATACAGATCCTTTATTCCTGTAAGGATGTTTCTGGAGAATTGGGGAGGCATGGCGCTTTGCTAGAGGCCAACCTTGTCTTGTAATTCGGTATAAACGTAGTACGAGGTACTTACGTGTTCGGATAGTCCGACAACCGAATTTACTGCCAACATATCCGGGGATCTCATGGGTCGCTTCCCAAAGATTCACCGATGACGTATAACTCGCACTCTAAATTAATCTTGGATTAATTAGAAGAGAGAGAAAATTAATCTGGGATTAATTGCGGAGATATTTTATCTGGGATAAAATATCAATTAAAGAGAAATTAATATATTTGATATATTAAATGAAATTGGATTTCGACGCGGAATTAAAATTAGATTTTAATTCGGGCGAACGAATTAATTTAGAATTAATTCGTTAGCGACGTGAATAATGACTTCGCTAGGCGTAATCATTTAATTACGACGCAACGGAAAATTCGTTAATTTAGAATTAGCGAACCCGAGCCCGAGATTATTTGCGAGCGCATTCGCATTTCGAATTCGAGTGCGGCACGTCAAATCAAACGTCAAATCGCTAGTCGCATCAAGCGTCAAATCACTTGTCACTTTGAGTGATGTGACTTGACAACTTGATGGATTGAGTGATGTGGGTGGTTGGAGGCTTTAATGGTTTGACTTATTAAAGCCAAATTCACATGAAATGCATGTGAAATTCAAATGAGTGTATATATTACACAAATTTGGAAATTCAACCAACATTCTCTCTTTCTTTCATCTTTCTCTTCACGCCCAAAGTGGCTTAATTTTCTATTTTCTGGTTTCTGAAACCGTGAGCAGTGAGGGGAGCAAGAGTGTGGTTTCGTGGCAAAATCACAAGTGCTAGCACACTTACGAGATATGCGAAGGTGATAGGGAAGCTCACCCATGAGCCGGGAACCGTTCGACGAAGCTTGTAGCTTGACGAAGGACCAAAAACGAAGTCAAAACAGTGAGCAAAAACTGCACTGCAGTTCACGCCAAACCAGTTCGTTTTTGAAGTTCCGTTGCTTGCCGTGTCGCTCAACCGATCGATGTAAGTATTCCGCAACTTCTTCGATGTGTATTCGCAATGTTTTCATGCTTATAATCGATCCGGGACCTAATTAGAAACCAACAGCTATACCGTACCCCTCCTGAGATGTTTAACAGAGGAGGAAGCAGATTATATGCTCAGGGAAATTCACACGGGCATCTGTGGAAGTCACGCCGGAGGAAGATCAATCGCCTTTAAAGCCTTAAGACAAGGATTTTACTGGCCGACCATGCATCAGGACGGCATGCGGATAGCCCAAAAATGCGAAGGTTGTCAGAAAAATGCAAACATCCACCATCAACCGGCAGAATAATTAACCACCTTGTCCAGCCCCTGGCCGTTCGTACAGTGGGGGCTAGATATCATAGGGCCAATGCCAAAAGGACGAGGGCAGACGAAATATGCAATCGTGGCCATAGACTATTTCATAAAGTGGGTGGAAGCCGAGCCGCTATCCACCATCATGGAGAAAAATGCCACAGCATTTGTAAAGAAGAACATAATCTGCAGGTTCGGAATCCCTCGGGCAATCATCACCGACAACGGAAAACAATTCGACAGCAAAGGATTCAGGAAGCTCTGCGAAGACCTCCAGATCGCTTTAAAATTCGCCTCGCCAGCTCATCCCAAGTCAAACGGACAGGTTGAGGCAACAAACAAAACTATCAAGGCAAACCTTAAAGCTCGGCTCGGATCATGCAAAGGCTTATGGGTCGAAGAACTACCAGAAGTGTTATGGGCACATCGAACGACCTACAAAGATTCCACAGGGGAAACACCATTTTCCCTGTCATACGGATGTGAGGCCGTCATTCCAGCAGAAATCGGGGTAGCAACTCACAGGGTCCGCCACTTTGGGAATGAGCAGAATGAAGAACTTATCAAAAACCACCTCGACCTGATCGAGGAAAAGAGAGAGAAATCAGCTATGAAAGCAGTAATCTACCAACAAAGAATGGCCCGTTTCTACAACAGAAGAGTTCGGACCCGCTCCTTCCTCCCGGGCGACTTAGTATTGAGAAGGGTCACCTTAAATACCCGGCGACCAGAGGAGGGCTCGCTAGGTGCCAAGTGGGAAGGGCCATACAAAATCACAGAGGTGGTAAGGCCAGAAGCTTACTTCTTGGAAAAGCTGGACGGCACAAGATTAAAAAAGCCATGGAACGCCGAGATGTTGAGAAAATACTTTCAGTAAAATCTCCATTCCCCCTCTTCTTTGGCAGCAACCCAATAAGGGACATAAATTCAAACACAAAGCCTCTCTCAAAATGACCCGCAGAGAGTTGTAAGAAGGGCAGTATGTCCCCGAATATAAATAAAACTTTCTTTTTTCACCCGCTCTTCTAAAAATAATTTTGCAAAACCATATTCCAAACCCCGGGGACATACTCAATACAATGGTCCAAGGTCAAAAGCACAAAAACCCGCAACTACCCGACCACGTCTACCACCATAAAGAAGTACAAGTCACACCAGAATCAGTCGACTCCATACAAACATCAAACAGCAGGGACGAAGGTGAATCAAAGTATAGATCCGGGAGAAGCATAACACGGGGAGGGATGATACCCCCGTGGCGATTGCTTGCTCCAAGTGTTACCAAACATAAGGAGGAATATACCCTTAAGCTTCGAACACCTCGGGGTTGGATCTTGTTCCGCCGAGGTCACTTGACTATTCGGCTCAGGGTCGGGTTATGTCCCACCGAGTCATGCTCATTGGTCTGGGGACGAGACATTCCCCCAGAACCAAGTATCTCTCTTGGCTCGGGGTCTTCAGGGACATACTCGATGCATAGGATCCGTGAGAAGCATAGCACAGGGAGGGATGATACCCCCGTGGCGATTGCTTACTCCAGTGTTACCGAACATAAGGAGGAACATGCCCTTAATGTGTCGATCACTCTTTTGATCCTCACTTACCCGATGTAATGGATCCGTGGGAAAGCATAGCACGGGGGATGATGATGCCCCCGTGACGATTTCTAACTCCAGTGATGCCGGACCTAAGAAGTAATATACCCTTAGTATCCCGGACACTCTTTGATCCATTCATCATTTGGATCCAAGAGAGGCGCAGCACAGGGATGCGTTACACCCCTGTAGCGTGTGCCTGCTCCAGCGTGGTAAGGAGGAGCCCTCGTACAATACACAGGCTCCACAGTGACCCGACGTATAGAGGATGTGCCCTTACCATTCAAACGCTCTCCTGATCCAAATCCTGGTTCGTCGGGACACTGAATCGAAAGATTCAGAATTGTGTTTTGGAAACCTCGGACATGACGCTGTTTTGAGGAATTCGTGCTGTTGTTTACGCTTGTGAAAAGTTTTTGGGACAAGTGCTAAGTCACCCCCACCTTTTGATTTTATTTTCAAAAGTTTTGTTTTTATTTTTTCGTCGGCCTGATAGTGGGACGCCTAAGTCAGATTCGACAGGGTTTTAAAGATGGATACACTTCCCATCTGAATAAATCCCAAGGATTAACCAGTGCTCGGGGCTGGGTTTCGTTCCGTCGAGGCCACTTGGTTAATCGGCTCGGGGCTGGATTACGTTCCGCCGAGGCCATTCAGTTATTCGGCTCGGGGCTGGATTTCGTTCTGCCGAGGCCACTTGGTTAATCAGCTCGGGGTCGGGGTACGTCCCACCGAGTCGGCACTTTTGGACTGGGGAGGCGTCATTCCCCCATGTCCAAATATCTCTCTCAGCTCGGGGTCGGGTTAAGTCCCACCGAGTCTATCAGCCCAAACTGGGGACGTAACATTCCCCCCCGGAGCCAAGTGTTTCTTACTACTCGGGGTCGGATTACGTCTCTCCAGCTCATATTGTCCTCATGGAGAGGTCTCAAATGTTCGAAGGGAAACATAAAGAATGAAATAAAAAAAAAAAGAGGAAGAAAGCAAACACATAAGTATATATTCAAATAAAAGTACAAAATGTTATTACAAAAAAAAGGGATAAGTATACACAGGGCCCCGTCCGGGTTACCCCTTCTCAATCAACCCGAACGAGGGCGAGAAATTCTTCCTCGGCTGGCTCAGACGTCAGTTGGGTCGGCTCGGCCTCGGAATGGGGAACAGCAGCTTCAACCACGTCAAACTGGGAAACCCCTACTTCAGGGACAGGAGCAGGAACCTCAGGGCGGATTTCTTGGGGAACATGAGGGACCGGAGCAACCGAAATTGGGTCGGGATCCATCGCCTCCTCGGAAGAAGGGGGGAGCCACTTCTGAAACTCCTCCTCGGACATCTCCCATTTGCAAAAACGGATAGCTGCATGGATTGGCCCCATATCCAGGTCGGGCAGAACCACCGGTATAATTTCAGCACAATCACCAACCCCTTCAAGACGGATTGCATCCCTCTCGGCCTCCAACTCAGCCTCTCTTCTCGTAAGCTCATCACGGACCCGAGCCAATTCCTCATCCTTGGCCCACAGCTTATACTCCATACTGCCTATTTCCACCTTGAGGATCCCGATCTCAGTCCGGGCGTCCGCCAGACTTGCTTTAGCTTCATCGGCATTCTTCCGCTCTAGATTGTCGGCGGCTTTAAGAGCTTTATTTGTCTTAAGAGACTCAACCGCAGCCAGCTCGTAATCCTTATTCTTTTCCTCCGCACTCGCGAGTTTAGCCTCCACTTCAGAAAGACGATTCTGAAGCCTCTGGGCTTGGCCGCCTTCGGACAAAAGGCTTATAAACAGGTCCTTGTTTTTTGCCGCCAAATAATTTGCCTGCCGAAGAAAGAAGTTAGGAAAATAAAACAAAGTATGAAAGACACCACGGTTATAGAAGAGAAGTAATAAAAGTAACCTGGGCCAGTTGGGAGCACAACTTTGCAACCACCTCCTCAGGCGAAAGGTCCTCAAACCTCGGAATCTTCTCAGGAAGAACGGCCTCGGCCAGCTCATTGAAAGCCGACACCAAATGGGAAGTAGCCTCCCTAATGTCCTTCCCAAGGTCATCAACTCCAAGAATCACAGAGCCTTTCAATTTCTTGGAATGACCCCCCTGCCGGACCGGAACTCCTCTGCTCGGAGCCTCCTCCTCCTCCAATTCCCGGCGTAACTGAGTATCCACAGCTCCAAATGGACGCTTCCTTCTCCTAGAAGGTCTTGGAGGACTAGCAGGACGGGTGACACCCAGTAGAGGCACCCCGAATGATGAAGATAGATCTTGAGAGCTCGGCCGCTCCGCCCCCGCGGTCACCTTTCTAGACTCAGAAGATTCAGGCCGTTTTCGAGAGGTACCGGCCCCGCCGGGGCTAGTTTTCTTTGAAACACCGGTCAACTTAGCAAGATATTATGGCTTCTTCGACATACCTGCAAGAGCAAAGACAAGAGAAGGGTTCAGAACCCGAGTATAAAAAAAAAATAAAAAAAAAAAGGGGGAGAGACAACACCAAACATGGCAAATAAACATGGGAGTTGGCTAGAAGGCCAACAGACATCTACCTATCCGACCCGAGACTTCCGGAGGAACGGTCCGAATAAGGCCCGACGAAACGAAAGTTGCATCATTAACTAAATCCCTCCAATGACTGGCGTATCTCCGAGCCCAGAATACCCACCTCCGGACTTGACGGGAAACCTTGGGAGCATCCCTCCAACAGGCTGGGAGAAATAAAGAAGTCAGGACCCTAAGCATGAAGCTGAGAAGAAGGAACACATAAAAATGATAAGGAACCCCTAACCTCCCGATCTGAAGATATCAGGGACTGAAACATCCTCTTCAAATGATCTCAGAACCCGACCCCAATCCCTAGTAGCCCAGAACCAAAGATCTTTGAAATTCTTGTTGGAGTCAGGGAGTTTCTGGACAACGTTGGACGAACTATCATAAGCAGAGAGGTAATACCAACCATGGTGAGTACTTGGGTTGGAATTCAAACGATATAACCTCTTCACCTCTTCCAAAGAAGGTTCACCCAACCCCGCCCGGTGCCAGGCCACATGTATGCCGGCCAAAATCCTCCAACTATTTAAACTCAGTTGACATGGGGCAATCTCCATCTCGGCCAACATCCAAGCGAAGTAACGTTGCATCGGCAGCCGTAGTCCACACTCAAAGAAAGCAGGAAGAAGTGCCACCGAGCCTTCGTCAGGTTGACTAGCACGATCCATCGGGCCGGAAACTTCAAGGGCAATATCTATTGGAATATCGTATCGTTGCCGCAGCAGCGCTAGATCGTCCTCAGTTATCTTGGAAGGCTGATCCATATCCAGAGCCGAGCTATCAAGTTCACCGGGCTCTGGATCCCTCCGAGGGACCCTCTGGTGATAAGTATCTTGCTCAACTTCGGAAGGGGTAGGGGTAGTGTCAAGGTCTTCCACACTGGGTGTCCCCGAGCCCGAGGAAAGCTCTTCAGCAGGGGGAGTTGAGGGTCTAGCAGGGTTAAAAGAGGAAGATCTGTTGTCAGACATTCCTGACATTCGAAGAAATGGAAAGGAATGGGAAATCAGTCTATAGCTAAAACCCTAAAACTGCTCAGGGATTCCGAGAAAGCTAAACATGAGGGCCCTAAAAGGCCCTAACAAAATCCGACAAGCCATAAGTCACTACCTAGCAACAGCAAAAACTAACAAAGGATTCACAGCACACAAAAAGAGAAGAGGTCGTTCAGAGAACTTACTTGTTTCTTTCAGAAAAATTGAAGATTGCACAGCACGGTTTGCTCGTCCCCAAAATTTGCAGGTCACAGTAGAGAGAGAAAAGAAAAACTCACGGCTGGAAGAAACTCTGGGAGTACTGAGTCAAGTGAGTCACGGTTGAAACGTTCACAAGAGAAATTTGCCAAAAAGACTACACAGTAAAAGCCTCGTCCTCTTATAGTCATGAGTGGGATGCTCATGGCCGTTAGATCGAGAAAAGAAGTCCGGATGGACGCCAAATGTCAAAAGCGGAAGAGGCCTGCCAAGATCAAACGAATGGTTAAAGATCAAAACGCTTCTACACGGTCGATTCACTTTCCCTTTTGGCGGGAATCCGACGGATGATCGACAAGTGTCAAAATTAGGAAAAACCCTAAAAGATGATTTGATGGGCATTTAAATAGACGTGACTGTTGCGCGTCTCAAGAAAAGGTGCTTGAAGAGAGGCGACGAAAATTTCAATTCAACTCCGGGTCGACCACCAACAAAGTGATCGGCACACCGTCTTTTTATAGTTCCCGGCACCAACTCGTATACTCGTTGGAACCGAGAACTAGGTGACAGATGTTGATGGTGTTTTCAGGCACTATAATATTTAAAGCAGCACGACAAGGGCAGAAGGGTAATTCCCTTCTTGGATGAGATCATTAATTCCGACCCGACCCATAAAAAGTCAGCAGCAAGGGCCCGAACGCTTTACAATAAAAGACCGACCACAATAGGAAGAGACCGAGCACTTCATAATCGGTAACCGATCACTTGAGTTCAAGATGACCGGGCAATTATCAGGTCGACAGCAGCATTCTCAGTACAAAATACTATTATGACCGACCACATGAAGACCGACCTCGTGAAAACCGAGTATTGGGAAAGACATGTTCGGGAAGATAAGGCATTCTATCCATACAAGATAAGATAATAAGTTATCATATTTTCATAAAGAGAACTGATGAGTCAGTATCCTAAAAGGATAAAAGAAGTGAATGTAGTTTTAAAAGTAGGAATCCTGATAGGAAAAGGAAACCATCTCCAACTGAGAATTCTTGTACAAATAGGAATCTGATTTCTTCACCATTATAAATAGGAGGGTAGAGTGAGTATAGATCAGGAGCAGAATCAATATCAGAATCATTGCCATCAGACTTGTAAAAAAACAAGAAGCAGAGCCGAGAAGCGTGTTTGAGTAATAAAAGTATCATCCTTTTTGTGCCCGTGGACGTAGGTCGGACCAAGATCCGCCGAACCACGTTAAATCTCCTTGTCGATTGGCGTATTATTTGTCTTTTGCTAAGTTTGTTTTTGGTCCCCCATAACCAAACAAATTCACTATTGAAGGAGGATTGTCTCGGGAGTAATATTCTTATATTGCCCTGAGACCAAAATCAGCCGTCAACAAACACAATTAGCATGGAGTTTTTTATTATTTTATTATTTTTATTTTTTTTTTTTCTTTTATTTTATTTTTTTTTATTTTTTATTTTTTATTTTTGGGCATAGAACTCATTTGAGCACAGAATATAAGTGCCTCAATTTGGCCGCTTCCATGTTTTGTGAGTTGTGACGGGCTTTTAATGCCTTATTAATGAAACTAATTTTTTGTTATTAAAAACAATTGTTTCAAGCCAATAGGTTAAAGACTCTTTTATGTATATATATTTGTAAAAAATCTTATAAATTTTAGTTAAATTCGACAATCAAATGACGATGTAGAAAATATTTTTTAAAATCTTAATAATACTAGGATGAACAGCTTTTGTAGGTTGTTTTGTCAAAGTGAGAATTATAAATAATTTGAATTGTACTTACCAAATCAATGAATATGCATTGATTAATATTCAGTTTTGTTTTAGATTGGAGAGGATGATTTTGAGAAATTGCAACATACACATCATTTAGCATGTGTATAAGTTGTATTTATAATAGTTTGTTGGTACATGAGATATAAGAGTCGACTTACTCAACGTTCAAATCGTAAATAAGACTTCAGGGAGAGAACACAAAAGATAGTAGATTTTTCACACCGTGGGTTATGGAAATGATTGAATATATGTACACAATCTTATTCTCTTTTTTTTTTTTTTTTACAAAGAAATTGCTTTGTGATATTTAAGTTACAATAAAATAATCTTACCATTACATCAAGATTGATTCTCACTTATGGGAGAAAAAATTAGATAAAAATTTATGACACAATTACTTTCAAGTGATAATTGTCATGTAGCATATAATAAGAATGAGTCCAAGATTTTTATTGGATTGTGTTATATATTAGTTAGAGAAATAAGTTGAAGAACAAGTTGTAAAATTACTTTATTTGTTAAGACACAGTGCTTCCAGTCGATATTATATAATTTTTTTCATTGTTCCGGTAAGACAAGTCGTTATTTTCACAATATCTTACAAGCTTATAATAGAGTGGGAGAACAAATTTCTGATGGATCAAAAATACCTTTAGAAATATTCAGCAACAAATAGATTCTACCCATATTTTAAGGTGACTAATTGTCAATTTAATCCAAGTGTTAAATATCAATATTTCATTATTTGAGTGTAAATTAACAAATTTAATGTTAATTTTTGAGTTGGTACCATTGATTCGTGTAAAAAAAATTTAGTAAAGAAGCTCCCAAGTACTGTAGGAGAAAAGATTCCTCTCTTATTTTTTTCTCATTTATCTTATTCTATGAGTTTTGTAAAATGTCACTAGTTGATTTATTCTTTGCATTTCATATGTAGGTCAAATCAGAAGCTGTTGAACGGATGAATAAACCTATTAGAAATTATAAGAAGCAGAGAACTAATAATACAAGAAATATATTTGGTGGTTCTACTTTAGCAAATACAATTGATGAGATTGATTTTATGGTTAATCAGAACAAAGTTACTTTGTGAAATTTTGAATTGGAATATGTGAAGATGACGAACAATAAGATGCTGCATGTCCTGAAACAACAATACCCCAGGTACAATATGAAGCTCTAATATCCTCTAAAACCAAAAAGGTGAAAGAATTGTCCATTGATGATAAATTGATATTTATGTCAGCGTCATTGAACTCAATGACGCCGAAAATTTCAACGCACGTTAGTGAGCATTACAAAAAGATGTTGAAGTAAATTGGTTTTGAAGAGTATAATGGATGTGAAAACTCAAGCGTCAAAACGAAGAAATCTAGTGGTCTTATAGCTTAGGGCTCTCTATATAAGTGAGTTGATAATTTAAGTACTCTAAGCTCATAGGACATGCACATTCATATAGATGCATTATGGTTATGTGGAAAATGTTTTTAACCTTCTTATCCTATGTTTTCTGCACCGAGGCCGATATACCGGTTCCCCACACCAGCATACTTGTGACTCTGCTCTGCCTTGGGCATATTTGCATGTTCTCTGGAACTAGGCTACTCCATACAGGTCTCTCATACCAATCAATGTGGAGTTAGCACAACTACTGAAACCGGGACGGTTCATACCGATCCCCATATCGGTAAGCTAATCGGCATACCGGTCTCCATACCGGTCAGTAAAACAGTATGTGCACTTTAACCTTCACAGTAATATAGTCGTTGCTTTTGCAGGACTAGCACACCAGCCCCTGTAGAACGACATACCGGTCTCAGACAAAGAGTTATGGTAATTTTTCACCTTCATTATATACTGAGCCCCAAATTCATTTTTGCATTGTTCCGACACCTTAATATATTTTCTCTATGGCAAAAACATTGAGAGTAACTAAAACCTTCTTGATCAAACACTCTCATCATTATCAAAGCTCACACACTACACCTTCATTATCATTTAATGAGCTTGTGATACTTGGGTTAGAAATGTTGGGAAACGGCCGCGAGTGCGCAACGGAAAATTAAATAAATCAAATTATGATGCCGCTATCCATTTGCCCAAGACCCATTTGTTTTGATTATTCTACAAGCCTAGACATGTTACTATATATTCTAAGCATAAAAACTCATAAAACATGCAAAGAACATAAACCTAAACATGCTAACTATCATAAGAACTCTAATTAAAATAAATAAAGAAAAAGACTTACTTGAACTGAAGACTCCTCCAGTCCTCCCTCCAATCTACAAGCTTTTCTCGAACTCAGCAAGCTTTTCCACGTTCCAAAGAGCCACCCAAGTGTGTGGCCTCCAAATGTGCACACACCAAAGCCAAAACTCAACGGCAAAACTACGCCTTGAGTGCACATGTATTTTGTCATTGGTGCTAGCCTAGGCAAATATCTCAAAACTCTTAACTCGAGGTTCCTCTAATCAATTAGACTTAAGGATCCTCAAAATCAGTGGCTTACTCTTAAACTTTAGAGTTGCTCACTTATATAAACCCAAGATATGAAAGGTTTGGTGCAAAAATTTGTGAAGAATTCTTTGGATTTATATAGGTGCTCCAAAGACAACAAAATTGATTAAGAATCCGATGTGGGATAAATGCTAATTTAATCTTAGCCATTGGATCTTAATTTAGTGGTTTAATGAGATTATAAAACCATAATAAGAGTTTGGACCGAATTGGAATTCAAAACAAATAATAAATAAAAAAAAATTTACTATTCATGTTACTATTCACATTACTATTCACATTTTATTTATTTATTTATTCCAATTTCCAAAGTGCCCCTATCGTCATTCACCAATCTCTAAGACACTATAGAACCTCATAAATCATCTGTTCAATAATTAAACACATTAAACCATTTATGAACAATTCATACAACAATCATATATGCTGTTAAATTTGTACGGTGCACTGTTAACCATTGATTTTGACTTTGTTGTGTGTGACCTTTTGGGTTCCCCTCAAGTTGAACATGAAATGAATCGTGATAATTTAATCGAACATAAATTATCCTCCGATCAGATGGTCGTTCGATTTCAATGACCAAGGTTGACATCTAGCAACATGTCAAGGCCCCCAAATGAGAAGGAAAATATATACTCATTCTGTATGCGATTACATATGATACGGTCCATCGCCTCACTGTATCCCCACCGTTTGACCTGGTAGGGTATGGAAAATGTCTACCCATATAATCAAATGTATGATGTTGATAGTGTCATGAATCGTGCTAACCCAAGAATCTCATATGATTCTTCCGCTGCGGCCACAATTTCAAGTACTGATCACACATCTCAACCCGCGAGACTGGAATACTACTCTTATAAGAAAATATTATCCGAGAGAGTGGCGATTCTCAGTTGTATCTTTACAACAAATTTCATGTGTTTCAACAAATGACCCAATCATACCCTTATGAACAGATCTTTTGAACCGGAGAGAAGAATGTCAAAGATTTTATCCACACATAAGATTGTAAAGACCTCAAGTCTAAGGACTAGTCATACAATCTATACATGAAAGTTCTCACAGACACATGGGGATAAGCACTCCATGTGAAAACTTTCGTCGGTCAGTTCGATGGACACGAGCAACTCATGCATCCATGTGATACACCAAGCGGACGGATCTCTGCTAGTAGCCTATGAGATCGGCTACCCACTTAAGGACGGATTAAGGCATCAATCATCATGCTAGTCTCTCCGCTTTGTGAACGCCCAGATTATTCACAAACTATGACTAGGAACGTTTAAGAGTAATGATTCTCATGAGGCATGGAAGTCATCATCTTATTACTCCAAGGGCTTTATTACAATGTTTTATGATTCATATAATTTATGTAAGACATGTATAATAAAGATTGTCATTTTATTAATTAATGAAAATATTACAAATACATGTACATATAGCCCATCCACAAGTTGGGTATAGGGCATATCCCTAACAATCTCTCATTTGCACTATAGCCAACTAGTATGAATCTGGACACCATACTCCCGGTTGTGCCTATCATGCTTTTGTTGAGTCAGCCTTTAGTCAGAGAATCTGCAAGATTATCTTCTGTGGGTATTTTCTCTATAATAACTTCTTTTCTCTCAACAATCTCCCTGATAAGATGAAATCGTCTGAGTACATGATTGGATTTTTTGTGGGACCTTGGTTCATTTGATTGAGCAATGGCGCCCGTGTTATCACCGTACATCGTGACGCCATTATTTATCGCGGGAAACACTTCCAGCTCCGTGATGAACTTCTTTATTCAGACTGCTTCTTTAGCTGCCTCAGATGCTACAATATACTCGGCTTCAGTGGTGGAGTCCGATGTAGTTGACTGCTTTGAGCTTTTCCAACTGACAGTACTGCCATTCAAAGTAAACAGATATCCTATTTACGATCTGCTGTCATCCCTATCGGTCTGAAAGCTCGCATCACAGTAACCAATGACTTTCATCTCAGAACAATCTCCGTATGTCAAAAACACATCCTTAGTTTTTCTCAGATACTTGAGGATTGTTTTGACAGCTGCCCAGTGTTGCTCACCAGGATTTTCCTGATACCTGCTCGTTATGCTAAGAGCATAAGAGACATCAGGTCTTGTACATAGCATGGCGTACATGATCGATCCTATTGCTGAAGCATAAGGGATCCTACCTCATACGCTCTCTATCTGAAGGAGTATGTGGACATTGCTCCTTAGATAATTTGATTCAATGACATGTAGGTAAATTACCTCTTTTGGAATCTTCCATTTTGAATCTTTTCAAAACTTTATTTATGTCTTAGATTGAGAAAGTCCTAACAAAACCTCTTAGATCTATTACGGTAGATCTTAATACCGAGGATGTAGGCTGCTTCCTTTCCCAAATCTTTCATGGAAAATTCTGAGATAACCATTTCTTGGTGGCTTGCATCATGAGCATATCATTCCTGATGATTAATATGTCATCGACATATAATACAATAAATACAACAGCACTCCCACTACTTTCCTGTAAACACAAGACTCGTCTATATTTTGATAAAGTCAAAATCTTTGATTGTCTCATCAAATCTATATTCCAACTTCTGGAGGCTTGCTTGAGTCCATAAATGGATCGTTAAAGCTTGCATACTTTATTATGATCATCATTAGATGCAAACCCCTCAGGTTGTGTCATATAGACTTCTCTACGAGGTTCCCATTAGGAAGGCTATTTTGACATCCATCTGCCAAATCTCATAATCAAGTGTGCAGCTAGTGCCAGTAAAATTCGAATGGACTTTATCATTGCAACATGCGAGAAGGTTTCATCATAGTCAATTCCTTGGATTTGTTTATAACCTTTCGCCACCAACCTAGCCTTATAGGTTTGGGCGTGTTTTGCCTTTTACATCAGTTTTTACGCTTGTAAATCCACTTGCAGCCTATGGGTTTTATCCCTTCAGGTGCATCTTACTACCAAGTCTCAGACTTGATTCTGATACATAGAGTCTATTTCGGATTCATGACCTCAAGCCATTTGACTGAATCAATTTCACGCATTGCTTCGTCATAACTGGTGGGATCGTGCATTATCAATGACCTGATCATGTTCCCTCATCAATATTAAACCATATCTTTCAGGCTCATATATTTCCCTATCGGACCTTCTAAGTTCATAACCTTGTGGTTGTTCGGTCGCTGCCCTTTTGAGGGTATGGGGCTTAGTTCTATGTTAGTTTGTTCTTCTCGTACCTCATCGAGGTCAAGTCTACTCCCACTATATTTCTTGGGAAAGAATTCATTCTCTAGAAATTTAGCATTTCGTGAGACAAATGTTCTTTGTCATTTGGGACGTAGAACACGTATGCTCTTGAGTTCAAGGCATATCCAACAAACTTAAATTTAATTGCCCTATCATCCAATTTGTTAGTTTTTGTGAGCTTAACATATGCGTCACATCCCCAAACTCTTAGATAACTAACTAGACTAGGATGTTCCCAGACCATAACTCATATGGTGTTGACTAACAGTCTTGGAAGGAACTTGGTTTAGTAGTAGTGTTGCAGTTTCTAAAGCAAGACCATAACATGAAAGAGGTAGATCCATGTCTGGCATCATTGATCGGACCATATCTAATAATGTCTGATTTCTCCTTTCGGAGACCCATTATGCTGTGGAGTTCCCGGAGGAGTCCACTGGGAAACAATGCCATTTTTCTCTCAAGCAATCTTGAAATGTGTTGCTTAAGTATTCACCACCTCGGTCAGACCTTAGTGACTTAATACTTTTATTAAACTGGTTTTCTACTTCAGCTTTGAAGTCTTTGAATTCTCTCAAAAGCTTCAGATTTGTACCGCATAGGTAACACTACCATATCGCGAGTGATCATCGATAAAGGTAATAAAGTAGGAGAATCCACCTCTAGCGATGACTGACATTGGTCCGCATACATCAGAGTGTATGTGTTCTAATGTCTCCGCTACACGTTGTCATTTACCTTTGAAGGGAATTTGGTCATTTTAACAAGTAAAAAACAAGACTCACAGTTCCATAAGGTTCATATTTGAAGGGTCTGAAATACCCATCCTTATGTAGCTTAGTTAATCATGTTTCATTGATATGACCTAAGCGACTGTGCCATATAAGTGATTCATTGAGATTATTCGAGTTAACGTTGTATATATTAGAGGTTGAACATTCTTTGTTAGTTTGTAAGACATAGATACCATTATTCAAATATCATCTCCATTTTTTATTTCATTGAAATAAATAGAACATTCATTACAAATTATTAGGCATGAAAAGCCTTTATTACATAAAGAAAAATTGAAATGATGTCTCTTAGTAGAGAAGGTACATAAACACAATCTTCTAAGTCTAAACCAAACCATTCGGCAAAACTAATGAATAAGTCCCCAGGCACAATGCAGCCAGTTTTGCTCCATTACCCATGCGTAAGTCAACCTCCCCATGATGGAGTCTCCTACTGTTTCTCAGAGCCCTGCACATTGTTACACAAGTGAGTCCCACAACCGGTGTCAAGCACCCAAGTAGAAGGTTCAGAGTTTTGAGAATATAGTTCAATCATATACAACATACCTGAAGCATTGGGCTTCTTTGCCCCTTGGGCTTCCCTAGCTTCCTTGGCTTTCAAGGATCTGCAGTATTTCTTCCAATGACCATTCTTTCCACAAAAGAAATATTTCCCTTTTCCAATTTTTCTTCTCCACCTTACCATTGGGCTTTAGGTGATTTGGAGCCTTGGCCTTGCCCTTCTTTTTCTTTGGGCCTCGTGGCTTGAGGTCCTTACCCGTAAGCATGACGGAGGTTTTAAGCTCCGGTTTCAAGTCCTTCTCTGCTTGCTTTATCAGATTGTGCAATTCTGCTAAAGTAGCTTCTTTATCAGATAGTTGAAACTGCATAATAAAGTTAGAGAAGTCTTTTGGTAAGGACTGACGAATTAGATCGTGACCTATCTCATGATCCATGATGAACCCGAGGTTGGCCAATTTTTCAATGTGGCCAATCATCTTAAGCACATGTCCACTAACAGATCCTTCATTATATCCTTCAAGTGAAAGATGATGGTTTTGAGCATCCATATCTTCGAGAGCTTTTCTGAAGTTTGTCCGACATAGAGCCAAACATTATGCAAAATGCTTGATCATCATCATCGACGTGTTTTTCTTCCAAGCTCAAATGTATTTTGGTCAGCATCTTCTGCGGGCTCAGGGGAAATGGTCTTTCAAGACATAGAAAAACATTTTCTTATCGTAAGACAATTTTAAGGTTCTAAACCAGTCATTGTAGTTGTCCCCTTTGAGCTTATGCTCATCAAGGATGGAACTAAGTGATACTCTGTTTGCCATTTGAATGTTTGTTCAATATTTTTTAACCCACCTGTTAAGAGAGAATGTTAAAATTAGGAATATGTTTTTCATTAATGTTTCATAATAACATGGACTTTTAATATTATGAAGTTGCTCCCACTCAATTATTTTAAAATTTTTAAGCAAATCGCATCAACCCCAATATGATGGATTTCTTGTGGGCAAGGATCTCATTATCATCATTTCATAACTCCGATTAGGGCCGGGTCGTTAAAAATACGATAATTAGGTAGGTTCCCAACCAATTTATGATATAAATCATAATTCCTTGATCATTGGGTTGGGCAATCAAACATGCCATAGCTTATGCTAGTCCTCGTGGACACCCAATCTTTGCCACTAAGTTATAAGACCATGCCTAAGGGTTGACCGGTGCAAACACACGCGATAACGCAAGCGCACGTATCGTTCAAGTAGTATAAAAATATCGATCCCACGAGGACTTAATTCCTACTGTTGTTATTAATTGTTGAATTTATTTATTTACAGGTATCTAATTATAGGGAGAAAGGGAATTGATTGCTTTGATTGGTTGAATGTGGAATTGCTTAATAAAAATAAAATAAACAAAAGAAAAATACTAAGGAAAATAAATAAACAAACTCAAAAGATCTAGGGTCGTGACTCCACACAATACTGTTAAAAGGATGAATTGATTCTCTTATTTATGTGTACTAATTCAGTTTGCTAACCTGGAACACGAAAATATGCAAAAGCCTCTTCCTATGGTCAGACGCAAATACCCAGTATAACCCAATTGAACCATATGTCTATGTCAACCACATTACTTACCTGATTCATTAAGTTTAAGTTCCAATTATGGCTACCCCCGCCCGACAGGTATATTCCTATCCTGTAAGGAAATCTATTAAAGGTTATCGATCCTCAACGAAGATCGTGGGCTATTGAATCTAAGGCTGAAACCTAAAATCCCTATGTCTAGTTCATTTTAGAATTACCCCATCAATCTTATTAATTGCCAGTTAACAAGACGCATTAAGCTTAGACTCAATAAACAAACTAAAGAACTACCCATAAAAAGAAAATCAATTATTAAGTGTGTGTATTGTGTTTCATCACTTCACTCCCTAGAATAAAAATAAAATGTGGGGGTTGGGGATCCACTTTTACTATTTATAATTTAGATATCTCCCTTAATATAATACAGAAATTAAACATGATATTACCTTACCAGCCATAAAGGCGGTATTCTATTAAGTCAAATTAAGTCCGACCAGCCATAAAGGCGGTAATAGTATTTGAGCATAAACCAGCCATATAGGCGGTAATTACCTGTCACCTAAAGACCAACCATATAGGCGGTGCCACATTATGTCAAATAAATAAAACTAGCTATTAAGGCGGTAATCTTTTATATTTTGAATTATAATTTCCATATTATATTTAAGGGAGATTAATCTAAATTAAAATAATAAAAGCTTCACCTTATCCCCATCAGAAAATTAACTACTAACATTAAAAAGAAAGTAGAAGAAGAGAACTACTATTACTGAAAATTAAATACATAAATTAAAAATAATAATTATATAACAAAAATAGATGCTTCCTATAATATTAGAGAGAATTCTCCAAGGAAAGCATGAAGAAAAATGAATCTGGGCGGCCTCCTTTTATAGGCATATTTTGGTCCAGCGTCGCGACGCTGGAAATGCACTAGCGTCGCAACGACGCTGGAAACAGTCCACGCGGGTTGACCAGCGCGTCTGTCGGCAGCAATAATTGTGACACGTGTCATGCTCTGGTTGGATGGCGATGCGGTCCAATGAAATCCGGCCACGTGTCAGCTTTGTTATTGGGTGGAAATTCGGTCTAATAGAATGGTGACACGGGCGTGCTCTGATTCATCGATTATTCGGTCCAATAGAAGAGGCACGTGGCACGCGCTTGGGTTGGTCGAATAGGATTTGACACTGCGGGCCGGCGCACGTTAGCAGAACCGTTGTGATGGTGACACGTGCACAACAGAGCGTACGTTGCAGGTCCGTTGCAGTGGGCGTCGCGACGCGCAAGACTTTAGCGTCGCGACGCGCCAAAGACCAAAATATTCCAGTTGACGTATTTTGTCCGTTTTTGCCCCAAATTGTCCTCCAGTGCTTTCCATACTTTATTTATCTACAAAATAACACAAAACACATCAAAACGT